>JAESVK010070187.1:0-30463 GCA_017140935.1 Hamamelis virginiana
TATTATTTTCAATAATAGTAATTAAACTATAATTCTGCTGCCAACTCTGATGTCTAGTAAATGAGACCTATATTCTTGGTAGAGAACAGTATGTACTAGGCACTCTTTTAGGCAACTTGTAAATGACATCCTTTTAGATTCCTTTATTTATGTAAGTATCACAATCTTAACTTACTTAAGAATATACTCACGTTTATTCAGGATCATTATTCTGAATAATTTCAATATCTGCCAACAACTTTTGTAGCATTAATGATATAAAGTACATAATCTTTTATGAGATTCCATATTTCTCAAATATTAAACTCATATATAATCCCTCATAAAATCAACATTTTTGAGAGATTAGAATTCCTATAACTTTTATGGAATTCATGATACTACACTTAGTATTTAAAGTATGTACTTAAATAAAGGAAGCTGAGAATGAATGATGACTTTATTGCTCCGACTGGTCCTTTTAGAAACAAGGTATTTATTTATTAAACTCTTTAATAATATAAAATTCCTTATAATGTTTCATAAAGGAATGGTTCTCAACTATTATGGAAACATTGCTTTCTAATAACTCTTTATTAAAGAAAGCATAGCTTTCAAGGTTTATTTGAAATATCTCATATTTAAAATAAATCTTTAAACTATAACGTTTAACATATTTAAGGTCCTTTTTATATAAATGATTCAACTAAAATATTCTCAATATTTCATTTTTAGCTTTACTTCAAATGAATAATTTGAACTCTTCAATTATTCATAGTTTTGAATCCTTTGAACACTTTCAAATATTCAAAATAGATATGAAGTATTTCAAACTAAATGTAAGGTTTATACATCTCATGTATTATCCTTTTAATCTCCTTATAAATAAGATGATTGGATTATATTAATTAATGAATTCAAAGTGTCAAGATTCATTTATTAATATAACCCTACATGGTTGAATCATATATATATATATATTTAATAGCATTCATGAAGAATTTAGAACTTTAAAATTAATTGCCAGAAATTATCCAAATAATCAATATTATAAATAAACTGTTTTAAACAATCGAAATATTCAAAACTAAATAAAAAACTTCTAAAGAAGTATTTATTACAAACTGGCAATAATTAAAAGTTCATCAAATTCTAAATAAACTAGTCAAGAATTGAGCTATAGTGTTGAAGGCAGCAACTCTTGATCCTTTCCAAACACTGAGAGCTGAATATCTAATCGACCCTTTGCTTCCCTTTGTCTCCTACATACAATCGCATTGTACAAGAAAAAACATAGTTAGGTATCTCATACCATAAAGCAAAATAATACTAATTCTCAATTAGTAAATTAAATACAAGACGTACCATTAGAAGAACCTTTCTTCAACGAAGCCTGGTACTTCTTGCTATTCCATTTCCAGTAACGAATTCTGCCGGAGTGGAAACCCTTTCCTTTATACTTTCTCATCTTCATTCCTCCTTTTGACTTATTATTGGATTTCTTCTTCTTTCCCTTGCCTTTAGGCTCAGTATTAGAAGTTGAAACTCCATTAATAGCCAATACGTTCCCTTTGGATTCCTCTTTTAAGGTTTCTTCAACAGTTACTAACTTGTTTATCAAATCAGTCAAAGACAAATTTAAATTCACATCAGACATGTGAAAATCATTGATGAACGGTTTGTAACTTGCAGGCAGGGAATGAAGCAGTATGTCAATACCCATCTCAGATGTTATAATAACACCTAGATTGTTTAAGGAGTTGATATTTTGGATCATCTTGAGACAATGCTCATGAACGAATGATCCTTCTATCATCTTACAGGAATAGAATTCACCTATAGCATTGTACCTTACAATTCCATTTTGTGAGCTATACAAATCCTTAAGATATGATAGAATTGATCGTGTACTCTCAAAGTGCACATCACCATTTATCTCTTCTTTAATAGCTTTATCCGACAAGGTATTGGGACATGGGGTACTAATGACATTTTTGATCGTATCTGCGGCGGTTAAGATAACTTTTAAATTATTTAACCATTCTTGGGAATCAGGACCAGTCAAACGGTTGTCATCAAGGATTCTAGATAAAGGGTTTAGTGGAGCCATCTACAACAGAAAATAATAACAGTAAATTTCATATTATTCAAAACATAAATACCTATTGGTTTCTAAGTCTTATGGTACCTCCCACTATTTTATTCAAATCTCATACTTTCTTAGATGAGACTCGGGAATTTCATCATCTGAATTTCCATAGTAGGGATTGGGGTCCCATTAAAAATTAGTAATCCTCACATAATAGGTTCTTAGATACTAACCTTTAATGAGTGGATAACTCTTATCCTAATGCTTCTAAAGCAAATTCCAATCATCATTTAGCCTCTAAATCGTAGTATCCTCACATAATAGGTTCTCGGATAGTACTCTTTAGTTAAGTCACACCCATCATTCGCATAAGTATGGTCAATTGAATGTTGTACCCCTCACATAATAGGTTCTCGGAATACACCATTATCGCACCTTATGATATCCAATATTAAAACAAGACAGTATGAACCCTCAGGATGAACATGTTCCCTCATATCTGCAGCCAAACACATCCACCTTAAGAATCCACCTATCATGTAATGATGGGAGGCTAGGATAAAGCCCAAGGCTTCTTCCTTACAACTTAATTTTGAATTAAAAGGGGTTTTGTAAATAGGGGTCTCATTTTTAACATTAACATACATCACATGCATCATATATATATATCAAACATATATAAAATGTTTAGACCAAACTTTATTATTAGTTCTCGATTATCCTCCCACTGTCCTTCTAGAGGCTATGGTGGATTCATCTTGAACATATAATAAATTAGGTCAAGGCCCCTTACCAAGCATACATCTCATATATTAATGGGCCTTGGATTAATTATGGACTTTAGGGTGGGTTCATTCTTTGAGCCAAAAAGATGAACCCTAGGTCTATAATGAGGGTTAGGTGATCGTAATTAAAACTATGTAACTATTACATCAAGACTAAAAGATTTTCGAAAAGTCTTGAAGTCCTCTCCAAGTCCTTCTCAAGTACTTGTCTTTTCCTCTCGTACAAAACTCCACTATGCACCTTAAGTCCACCATGCTCCACCAAGTATCCAATATTACATTTAAAATAAAAGAAAGAAGAGGATTAAGGATATAGGGGATACATAGGGATTGAGAGGGAAAGAGGCATGCAAGCCCCAAATTAATTACATCACTCAAATTTAAACAACTTTAAATACAACCTTTAAAATAATCCAAACACATCTAATGCGGCCAATCACATCTCATTTAATAGGTCTTAAGTCCATAATTATCCATTCATATTCATACAAACTCATTGCATAAATAAAAACAACAATAATAAAAGAAATGCAATGATGGCAATGGCATTTAATTTAATTAAAGTCAATATTATTATTATTATTATCTCATAACAATAATAATAATCTTTTAAATCTCATTTAAAACAAAACCATCATATCTCATATGAAAGTAAAAGTATCTTTTCTTAAGTAAAACTCCTAATTAACTCTATTAGGGTTTTAAATAAATAGAATTTAATTTGAGAAATTAATCTCATAATTCCTAACATGCATTTAACACTTTAATATGCATTATAGATTAATCAACATTAACCTATATTGAAGGAATTAAATAAAAACTCAAAACTATAAATTCTTGAAAAGACACAAACCCAGTTTTTCACAAAACTAAGAATTCAACTACTGTTTTGGGACTAAACTTTCCTATATTAAAACAAACTTTTAAAATGTGAGAATACTATATTTCACAAGGATTTTCAGTCCTCTTTCAAATGGCATAGGTCTCGTTTAGTGATTCCAACGTTTGGTATTACTTTAAGGCACTTTGTGATACTAACTCCAAACTATGGCAGAATCTGGAATTTGTGCACAAATGCATTTATTGGGTATAACCTAAAGTGAACTAAGTGATGGAAACACTTCAATTCGCTAGGTTTTTCAGTCCTCTAAACAATGGCAGGGGTCTCGAGACTTGATTCCAACGTTTGGTATCAATTAGAGACATTTTGTGACAGAGAGTCAGATTTTCCAGAATTGACTCTTATTCACAAAAAATCTAGTGTGGCTATTCTAGGTCATTAAAAAAATCATGGGAACCCTTCCTAGACTTTGTTAAGACCTTATATTAATGAAGTCAATAGGTGGCAAGCTTCACAAATCCCAGAAACTATTTTCCATGGATTTTACAAAAGCTTCGTGATTGCTGCCCAGAAAAACAGCAACCCAGTTTTAATTTCAAAACGATTTCAAAATTAATTCTTTCAATATACAAGCATGCTAAAACGTTTTTAACATATTTATATATCATCTAGCAACATCCCTAAATGTTTTTAAGCAATTAAAAACAATAATTCATCACATGAATTTCATAATCTCTCAAGAACACTTAAATTGTTTTATAAAAACACTTTTCATCAAATCTTTATGTTCTTCAATTTTTGATTTTCAAAAACAATAAAATTTATTTTGAAAACTTTATAAACACTTTATAAAACATATGAAGAACATAAGATCATGAAAACATAAAATAAATAAGGCACACTAGGGTTCCAAACCCATGTGGCCGAAAATCATAGTGGGGAAGAGAGAGTGTGCTAGGGTTAGGGTTAGGGTTAGGGTTAGGGAATCTTACCATAATCTAACCTTTTTAGGGTTTCCATAAACACCAAATATGCTGCAATATAATCTATATTGTAATCATTTAAAATAAGAAAGAATCAAATCAAATATAAGAAACTTTCCTAAATCAAACAATTCGCAAAATAGCAACTAGGAATATCTTAGTTTGACATTTAGGGATTCCTAAAACAAATTAAGAAATATTCCTATATTAGTTTAGGGTTTCTAAAACCTAAAACCAGCCACCATTGATGATGAATACAAGGATTCAAAGAACCCTAATCCACCATTGTTAAACACTTTAACATGAAATCCATTAAAACACAAGTTTAAACAATTTTAAACTAAGTTATTTGCATTCATCAAGAATTAAACTTTTAACAATTTAAAAACAATCAAGACATATGCAAATATATTTTAGGGTTTGAAAAACCCTAGTAGCCGAAATCCATGAGGGTGTAAAAACCCCATGGCCGAAATCCCTATTAGGGTAATCAAAAACCCTAAACACCATTGAAACTAGTTTTTCTTAAAAAACAAGCTTTTGTTCATGTTTTCCAAAAACAAGAACTTCATCCATACATTCATGGGTCTCCAAAAATCCAAGATTCAATCATGTTTAATGATTATAGGGTTACCATAACCCAAATCACAAACAAGATCAATAAAGATCCATGTTAGGGTTTATAAACCCTAAGTGGCCGAATGGAGAGAGAGAGAGAGGAGAGAGCCGTACCATGGGGTTGGTATTTGATCATCACCAAAGCATCTTCATGTCATGGAGATGAAACCCTAATGATCTCATCATTAAAAGAATAAACCCTAGTAGGTCCGAAATTGAGAGAGAGAGAGAGAGAGAGAACCCAAAAACCTTTTTAGGGTTTTCATCAAAACTTTAAACCTCAAAATACCTAAGGGGTAAAACCCATATGGCCGAACCCTTATAGGGCAGCCCCATGCAGCCGTGACCTAGCTAGGGTTTCTAATAAACCCTAGTTGCCAAATAAACACAAAACAATAAACAAAAACACAAGAGGTTCAAGAGAACCTCTCATGGCCGAATTCACCATGGCTTCCAAAACCATAGATTTTTTATTTTAATTAATTAAATCCATTCTTGCCATCATTAAACACATGTCCATGCTTGATCTAGCTCTGATACCACTGAAAGGAATCGTTCGAAATCCATGGAATCGCAGCGGAAAACAAAATAAAACTTTTTAAATTGATGATTCCATCATCGAATGATCCTAAACAAGAATCGAACAAGCATAGGGACATATGATATACTAACAATCAAAAATATTTATCAAACATAAATAAATCTTACTTGAATCGCCTTTCGATTTGCAATCCTTGATCTTGAACTTTAACGCGATGAAGTCTCCAACGGTATCTACACGAGAGTAAGATTCCCTTGAACCTCCTAGTCTTCCACAACACTTGTGAGCAAGCTAGAATGGAGAGGGAGAGGAGAGAGAGAATTCGGCTATGGGGGGTGGGAACCCTAGAATATGATGATTACTTAATTAGGGTTACAACTCCTCATATTTATAAACTATCTCTTCTTTCAGGAGTGTTTGGTTACTAGTGCTAGCATGACCAAACATCATTGAATAGAGTAATCCTATTCTTGGTTAAGATTGACTTTTAATTAATTAACCTTTAATAATTAAAATCAAACATAACTCAAAGACAGGATTCCCCTCTCACAAGTTTAAGAAACTCACTTACTCTCTATTGTGTGTGACCCTTTGGGTTCACCCCAACCTAGCAGTGACTAGGGACATCTCCATGTCTCCTAAAATAGAAACTTTCTATTTAAAGGTTTAATTGAAACTATTCCAATTATGCCCTCATTGATAACACTTATCAATAGGCTTTCACTGGTCATGAGTGACGTCTAATAATGTGTCATGACATGCCCTAGGTTTGGGTGAATAGCAGAATTATGTGAACCCTTCTTGTTACTTAATCCTTCATCCCCTAATGTCATAGTTAAGATATTTAGGGTATGGATATAAGTCAAAACCCTATCTTAACTTTCTTGTCATATGTTCTTCAAATTATAATCTCAATAAGATGAACCCTATGAAACCCTTTCATATTTCATCTATCACTCTGGCCAAAGATTCACATTGAGAGTTATATTTAAGAACTGACCCTGACATTCTCTCTCATAACATTGAGAGTGATGATTCCTTATTGACCACTCATATGCCTTCATGCAAGACCTATTAGAGCCAATGAGTGCCGACTACAACCTTAAGATCAAGGCTGTATAAAACACTATCAAACCCTAACAACTCAGGCATAAGACATCCATGGTGTCTCAGGTCTTAGGATTACCAAAAGGACGTAACATAAGAATATTCCTTTAACTTAATATCCATAGGAATATTCTAGCAGATCATGTTCAGTGTACATATTCTCTAATATGCACCCACAGATTAACCTAAGTGTCACTACACTGATAGGAAAGACTACCTATCCTCCCATTGGAGTTAGTTTAAATCTGTGCTACTCTTGTCGGTTTAATAAATATCCTCTTTAATAAACCTATGAGCAGGAACTCTTTTAGAATAAATGTGTATGAGAATTATGAGTCTTCATATCTCAACAAACTTGAGATATATATTTCTCTTATCATTTATTCATGGACATTATCGTATATATAATTGAATATACAGACGATAAGCAGTACCTTCTTATCCTAATATGAAATAGATATGCACTTTAGGATTGGTTTTAGGGCATACCTCTAACAAGCAACTCTTCCTCTCTCACGAGAAAGAGTTATATATCAAATTCAACTATCAAGGACGCCCACACAACAAAACGAAAATGGTGAAGAGGACCCATGAAATTGGTTGTAGTCTAGCTGGTCGATTGTGTAACTCATAATCGAATTGATTCAACTCATTTAATTATGGCGAATTTGGATAAAGGTCGTCATTTAGAAGATTTTTATGCCAAAAGTCATCTCAACATATTTTTCTTTCCAAAAGTCCTTTTGGATGAATTGGACAAAAATACCCTTCATTCCTAACAACCTTCAACGCCATCTACACCCCCAACCCCCAGGTTCACTACATCACACCCCGAAGTTTACTACGCCAGAACCCCGAGTTCCTATACCGAAAATGCAGCTCACTACGCCGGACCCGGAGTTCACTACGTCGGAATTCAGAGTTCCTACGCCGGAATTCAGAGTTCCTACACTGGAATCGCAGTTCACAACATCGAAAAAACATATATATATATATATATATATACAGGGCTGATCAAGTTAGGACGTCCTGACCGGCGCCAAGGTCAGCCCCTACTCCAATAGCCATTGGATGCTTTAATTGAAGATCAGATGGCTTAAAGCAATTCGAAGCATACACGCGAGCTAAAAACAAAAACGGGTATAACCCGGTTGCTAACAGTGGCATTCGTGATTTCAAAAATCAAAAAGTCAAAAACCTAAAAACCAGATCTAGTTTGGAAGGAGAGAAAGAGAAGAAAGAGAAAGAGAGATGGAGAGAGAAGAAGAAAGAGGGAGAAGAAGCCATGCCGAAGAAGAAGCCAGCTCGCCGGAGAAGAAGAAGAGGCTAGCTCGCCGGAGAAAAAGAAGAGGCCAGCTCGCCGGAGAAGAAGAAGAAGCCACGCCGGAACATCCTGACGACCGTCAGCCGCTGCAAAACTCGCCGGAGAAGAAATGGGGCTCACCGAAATCTGGTATTCCTTTAGTTTATATTTTTTTTTTGCTTTTTCTCTATTTTTCCCTAAAAAAAAAATGTTAAACTAGTGTTTCTGTAAGGGTTTTTATAGCTGTTTTTATTTCAAATGTTGGTTTATACATGCTTTCAGATCTGCAAAGGAGAGAGAGAAGAAAGAGGGAGAGAGAGAGAAGGGAACTCGCCGCCACGCTGGAGAAGAAAGGCACTCGCATAAACGCCGAAGAAAGGTAACCAAATCCTACATTTCAGATCTGCAACCAAATTCCACATTTCATTTTTTACACAAAAAAGCCCAACCTTCTGGGTTATGTTTCGATGTTTTACATGATTTGAATGTTGATTGATTCATGTTCTTCAAACATTCTGTTTGGGTGCCAAGAAAAATGGGGAAAGAGTGGGAAAATTTGACATATTTTTTGGCTTGCTAACAGTCGGCTGTTAGCATGAATCAGTCAACTATTAGCAAGCCATTTTTTTTTTTTGAAAAACCCCCTCTCTGTCGGTTGACTGATACATGCTAACAGCCGACTGTTAGCAAGCTTTGCATTTTTTTTTTTTTTTTTTTTGTTCTAGGGATTCTTTTGTTTCTTGTATTTTTTTTATCTTCTATCTTTTCTTATGATTAGTGAGGATGATTAAGAATGTGTTAGATTTAAACACTAAACTGATAATCATATATCATAGTCTTGGCTAGTTTTGCTCTTTGTCAATTTATGACCTATAAGTACAATTTCTGATTTGGCATCGTCTTAAATCTTAACTTGTGCACCAAAGAGATGCAGCTTATTCGGTATTTTCCAGGTGTCTGAAGTGACCTTAGGTTAAGAGTTGTTGAGTTTAAGCTAGGTGAGGTAGATTTAGATTTGTTGCAGATAATGTTATGATGTTCTTATGCGCACTAAAGAAAACCTTTTTGCCAATTAATTAGTATATGGTAATTCATAATTGTTAATACATTATTAATGGAGTTTACTGGAAATGACTCTTTTCTCCCCCTTTTCTTTTCAAGTCATTTTGGTGTGAGGTCTGTTTGTGCTGTTTGAGGGATGGTATTACTTTCATTCCATATGTTTTTTTTTCCATAGTTAACTGCTTATGGCCCATATCAGTTTTTATTTTGGTATGATATTAATGCTTGCCAATAAATTCTAATTGTTAAGTCTGTGATTCACCATTGGGGGCATTTGGTGAAAAAAGAAAAGAGAGACATAGAGGAAAAGTGCTACATTAGGCAATATTACATGGACAATAAGCCTGGGTATCCGGCAAATTTGGAAATTTGAGTTGCATGTTACGTAAACATCATATGCTGGAATTTGACTACAAAAAGTATTTATGATTTACAGGTCGGAGAAAGATTATAACTGATTGAATTGTCTTCATATTAAAGAGGTGTGAAAAGAAGGTAGGAATTTGGAAAAAAATAAAGGGAACAAAAGATCATTGCATTAAGATTAAACTTTTAAAGATAGTTGAAACAGTGTACTCCATTAATGACAGAATCATTGTATAGTTATTTTATTATTATTATTATTGGGTGGTTCTGGGAAACAAAACCTTGGATCATTGATTCTAATAAGCAGTCTTATTTAATTCTTATGCAATAGATTTATGACGAGGATCGAATGAATTTTAGTAGTGTGTTTTGTTATGAACCTTCTTGAGGGTTAATTGGAGCTAAACTTGTGTGCTAAATTTAGCACATCAATCATGAAAATGCTAGACGAGAACTCTTTGGTTTTCTCTTTTGTTTGTTTTCTTTGTTGATAAACATAGTTTAAGTCCCACCACAGATATTTCTTTGGATAGCTACTATTTTGAACAAAATTTATGATAATGTGTTATATTTAATTGTTTGTATTTGGCTCTCTTCCAGTTAAAAAGTGGGGTCGTCTTGCTATTCCAATGTCTTTTTATTTCTTAATATTGATGAAGTTTGTAGGTCAAATTACCCTTGGTTGATTATCAATATTCCAATGTCCACTTTGGAAGGACAAGATTATCAATTTCCAGTAGTAGAGTTTGAAGTTTGAGCCTTCTTGGTTGAAATTCTTCTATCTTTAGTCAAACATAAAGTATTTTGTTCTACAGCAATATCTTTTCAATCATCCCCTATTATTATTTTTTTTTTCACGATTGTAATGTGCACATCTTTCATGGTTTTCTGTTGATTGTACTATTCTTAAGTCTTAACTAATGAATAACTTGGCCACCACCAAGTTATTACTAATGATTAGATTTTGAATTTATGTAGGCATTTGGAAGCAAGGAAAAAGAAACACAAAAAAGCCAAAATAGAAGAAAAAAAGGAATTTCCTGGACGTGAGGAAATCAAATTTGGAGAAGTAGTTGAAGCTCCACCAAAGTTGGTTACAATTCCTAAGGTAGCCCCAGGAATCTTAATGTTACGAAAAAAACAAATTAATACTCATCAGTTTAAACTAATGTTAGTTTTATCTGTTTCATGAAGGCACTGAAGAGTGCCCAAGGTGCTTCAAAGGAGAGGCTTCGTTTACAGGCTATTGAGGCTTACAGGAATCGCAAAGGATTGGAGTCAAGGCCAAGGATCCACCTTCCTCCTCCTGTGACTACGTCGCCTTGTTTTGATTGGTTTCAGTACAATGGGAGGCCGTTTCTGCTTGCATATTTGAGATGATTTCCTCAAGAAGTACATGATTATACTTGAGGGCTAGTTGTGTTTTTATCAACTCTAAATCATAGCAGGCAAACAAAAACACTTTCCATTTTTATTGCCAATATGATGGACCTTAACAATGGTTTCGTGGAATGCATAAATATTGTATCACTGTATAAATAGGTGCAGCAAAACCTCAGCAATTCATTTCAAAGTTTGAGATTGATTATGAGCAGCTTACCTTAATTTCTACTTTTCAATAAATGACATTGTATTCAATTATATGTAGTTATGTTTTTAAAGTGTGAGCGTGAATATCTTGAAAATTAAGTCTAAATTAGCAAGCAATGATTTATCCATTTTTTCAAGCAAAAGAAACCTCTTTTTTTTTTTTTTTTTTTGGCCTCCCCTGGACGTAGGTGGCATTTTGTAACATGGCACAAGGTGTTTGATACTTCGATGGTAAAAAAAATAATGCAAAATAACAATGGAAACCTACATCAATAATAAATATGCAAGGTATTCGGTTATATTTTGCAGTAAGTGCAAAATTTGAATTTTCGTGATGTGTGTTGGAATCTACAAGAGCAAATTGAAGCATTAGAGTTAAAATCACAAGAAGCCAAACTCAGAAGATGAGAAAGTTGTTATATGAAAGTTAGGTTGGTTACAGTTAGTTAAAATCAGATGGAAGTTGTTACATAACAGTTAAGTTAGTTATAGTTAGTTAAAATCGGATGGCTTACAGTGCCAATTCGTGTATATAAATAGTAGTGATGTACAGCATTCAGAAATTAAGAAATTCAATAAAGCTTTACTGAGAAATCACATTGATTTTCTCTCAAAGGATTCTTTCTCTCAAAGCTCTAGTTCTCTATTTTTGATTTACATATTTTCACATGGTATCATCGAGTATCAAACTTCCGCTGTTATCTTGATCAAATTATTGATCCTTCTTCACCTTTCTTGCTATTTTTCTTGCTGCTATGGAATCTTCTGCTAATGTGGTAAAATCTTCTACTTCATCTTCAATGAATCCATCTGATGATTAATCAAGCCCTTACTTTCTGCATCCAAGTGACAATCCTGGAGCTCTTCTTGTTTCTGAAATTTTCAATGGTGAGAATTATGTTGCTTGGAGTAGATCGATCTTGATTGCTCTTACTGTAAAGAACAAGCTTGCCTTTATTGATGGAAGCCTGCCTCAACCCAGTCCTGACAACATTAAGCTTCAAGTTGCTTGGCTGCGAGCAAACAACCTTGTTTTGTCTTGGTTGATGAATTCAATTGCAAAATAGATTCGGGGAAGTCTTCTCTATTTCAATACTGCTTTTGATATTTGGGATGAACTAAAGGTTAGATACCTTCGAAGTGATGGTGATCGGTCCAAACGAGGGAGGTTATTTCCTTGTTTGTGATCAAGATTTAAATTTATAAAACTACTCGTGCTTGTAACCTCAATTCGTTAGAAAAGTAATCAGTGCACGGGTGTCGAACACAGGGACTAATGGCTGAGTTATGAGAAGTTATTACAAATCCGATTTTAGTTACCAAACAATTTCTCGATTTGAGAGTTGGTTGTTTGTTTAAACTAAAGAATATAAAATAGATGATTAATTCAAATTAAAGGAAAACCTCGGATTTCGAATCCATTTTAGCTAGGGAATTATTATGCATATGATTAACGTAAAGGTTTCGCAATCGTTTATGATCGGTGATGATCTAAACTACAAGATTAAACCATCAAAAATATTATACTCTTGTTCACGTAGTAAACCCATTCAAACAAGGCATAACCTGTCAAGCGAAGCATGCACAGGCTATCCTAGTTAGGCATGAACAGACTAAATGAACCTAAGTATATCCAATCGATACTATTGCACAACTAATATGAATGAAATCACAAAAAACCTTCACATTCAAATATATAAAATCGTTGAAGAACGGATTGCATAGAATGGCAATCTCTCAGAGTTGTATAATTATCATAAACCTATTACAAAACCTTAACCTTAATCAAAACATAATCAAACCACTAACCAAGCTTCATCTACACCCAAGGAGAAGAGTTTAGCTGCTCATGATGAGGGCTGAATTACCGGAGGTCTTCGTTCCTTCCATGTGCAGCCAAAATCCCAGTCGAATGGTATGAGAAAGATGAGAAATCGTCAATGGAGGCTAGGTCACAGTCTGTGATGATTCGAAACCCTCTTTCTGTCTCCAAAAGGTGCTTATAAAGTGTCCCTTAACCTTCCCAGCCAAGCCCTTTCGGAATAGCAATTCTGAAGTTGCTAAAATAGACTTCAATTTGATTTAGGAAACTTCTAGGGCTCATTCCTATCGATAGGCTTGTAGCCCTATCGATAGGCCTATGACTCTATCGATAGGTACTGTTTGCAGCTACTTGATTCATGCAGAATTATAATCCTGAGGTCATTCCCTATCGATAGGCTTGATACCCTATCGATAGAATTGTCATAAAAAACCAGTTTTTGCTCGATTCTGCAGCTTCCTTCGCTCGGTGGTCATCCTAGCATGAATCCATTACTCTATTTCATTCGAAAACTCTCTTGATGGTTGAAAAGCTCAGTTTACTGGCGAAATTAACCTACAAAGGACGAAAACACATGTAAGACTAAAAACTAACGAAATCAATGTACTTACGGTGCGATTATTCCTGAAATTAGTTTCCAAATCATGTAAAATGAAGCTTGATTGTAGAGCAATCGCACCCTCCAACTTTGACTTTGCTATTCCCTAGCAAACACTGAAACAAAGAAAACAAAAAACAAAAAAGAAAACAGAATTAAATACTCAAAGGAAATAAACCAAATGAAATTGCCACTTTCGCAGGGAATCGCGGTTGCATTTGGCGTATGCAACAAGTCTTTAAACCCCTAGGTTCCCCCTAGTGGACGAGTTATAGTCTCGTAAGGGTTTGCAGAAATGACACCCACAAACATGATATTGACTCAAAGAAAACATAAAACAATAAAATCTATACCCTGTCATACACATGTTACACTTCTCGCATAATTATGCAAGTTTCACCACGAACGAACATTCAAAATGCACAAATGTCTCAAGTCTTAGAATTTAGCAAGTTCCAAATTGTGTGATGTGAAATAAACCGAATACGAACAGTTTCATTAATAGAGTAAGCATATAAATCAAATCCTGTACTGAGTTTCAACTTCAAATCTCACTTGGATGGTCGCTCTCAACAATGATTCTCACGAAAGGATAAATAATTCATGTAATAACCCAATAAGAATCATACAAGTGTAATACTCATATAAAAGCACAATGAAAAACAAAGAGGAAAGGGAATGAAAATGCATGCATTCAAACAAAATTTTTGCACATATATATAGTCATGTAATGCAAATATGATCGAAAAAGAACAAGGAGCACACGTTGAATCAATTAGGACTTTTATTGTTATATATAGACCTTGGTTGCAAAAAGAAAGGGAACACCAATACGAGATGGCTTAAAACATGGTTCAGGTTACTACCCAAGCCAACTCGTTCAAAACATCCTAATTACCAATCTAACACTTAACTGAAAACACTAAAAACAAACTAGACTCAACCCTAACTCATTCTATCAACAAACTACTCTGCCCCATCATCAATATCATCCCTCTGCTCGACCTCTACCATCATCCCATCCTATGGGTAAGCATCTAAATCCTCATCCATACGAGCATCTCTAAGTGGGATCTCATCACCAGGCTTGTCAAATAGTGCAATGTCGATAGTAGTGAGAGGGAGCTCCTGCTGGACACGCCATAAAACTCTCTGTCTAGCGGACTGGCGCTGCAACTCAACTCAAATATGCTCATACTCTCTCAGCAGGGTCTGCTGCCCATCCATCAACCGCCTCTACCCATCCAACAACTGAAGTAACAAACCCTCGACACCGAAGGGATGGGCAGGTACAGTCTCAGGTTGCCCAGATGGCAATGTCTCAGCTGGCCATCCCAGATGGCCCTGAAGTAGTCTCGACAGGCCCAGGTGGCACTGTCTCAGTAACTGCTGGCTGAGATGCTGGCTGTGGTGGCTTTGGTAATTCCCCCCGAAGCCTCAACAATGCAGACTGTGCAGCTCTCAAACTCCTCGTTAGTGTAACGGGAGTGATAGGTCCCTCTCCCCATAAACTCGACTCAGATGAAGGACACCTGGCCTCAATACAGTGCTGCGTGATCATCTGGGGAAACGACATATTCTGCTGTGGTGGTCGTAGCTGGATGAAGGAACACATCTCTCTGAAAATCAGATGGGCAATATCAATCTCATCCTCACCCATAAAGGCTATCAACAATCGGATCATGTCTAAATAGATACTGCTGTCTGTCCCTCGAGGCCTCAAGTTGCATAGGAGCAACTTGATCATCACGGCATTAATGGTCTTCATGTTGCCACTCGTGAAGTTACCCCCAGAATATGAAGCAGGATCAACACATACAATCTGAGCACATTCCGCTGCTGTCAAAAGTGGGTGATTAAGATCGTCCTCAGCAAGGGGAAAGGTAATGGAAGCAGGGATTGGGCGCTTACATCCCAAAAACTGATCAATCCAATCTACAGTGAGCTCAATCGAATGCTTGCCCACTCGGGCGACGCACATCTCATTGTCGCGCTCATGTGGACTCGCCACGGAGTAGAACCCTCGAACAAGGGAAGGTTTATAACCCTTGCCCTTTGTCAACCATGCCGACAAGTGTCACCATTGGAGGCGAGTCACAAGAGGTGATTCCTCTACGAATTTTGAAACATCCACGAACCTCTCCACATTGAATTTCTTTTCTTTTAGAATATCCGCCCAACTCTTGATATCACTTTTCTGTTTTTTCTGTGGAGGTGGTCTCTCTCTTCTGGATGTGCCGGACCATTTAGCGGGCCTGGATGTAAGGGGCTTTTTAATGCCCCCGGTAATGACAATAATAAGGTGCTCAGTGTCAATCTCGTACGGATCAAAGAACTCACTGGCGTCGTCAGACTGAGCCCCGGAACCCGACCCAGGTGGTCGTCGGAAAGTAGGATCAGAGGCGGACTCGCTATCTGAATTAGAGCTATCCTCATAAACCACCCTCTGACCCTTACCCACAGATAGGTTCTTCGTATGCGTCGGCCTAACCGGTGGAGTCTCTCTCATAACCAGCCGTGTCGCCGGTCTCTCTACCGGCTGATCCGGCTGGGCTACTATAGACTTGCCCTTATCTAAAGGCACAGCCGGTTGCTTTTGTCGAACCATTTCTCAATACTGTAAGCCAACCCCACCACACAATACAATTTCCTACTTCAAAAATTTCAACCTCCAATATTAGCACTCTCACAGTAGCACACAACCCAGTTCTCCACAGAAAACACAATCCACAGCCCAATTAGACGACAATACCAACTTGTACTTTCCAAAATTCAAACCACAATCATTCAAATAACAATCAAAACTGAAATTTAGGAGACAGTTCCTCAATAACTGACCTTCGAAACCTTGAGTTTGAGTGAAAACACTTCAAGTCATTCAACCGATGAAGAACGAGATCAAAGCACAAGTCTCGCTGCTTCAAACCCTAGGTTATGACAACTAGTTATGGTGATCAGGGATTCAAAAATGGTGATGATAGTCGGAGACACTGCCAGTGGTGGTGAGATGAAGGATCGTGGTCGACAGAGCAGTCTTGAACAGTTCGGGGCACACAAAGTGTGGAGAACAGAGAGAAGAAGATGAAGTGTGAGGCGTGAGTAATGGGCTAGATGGGTTTTCCGGTGACTTAGCCAGCGGAGAGCTTGCCGGTGATGGAGATTTGAAGATGAAAAGGCGCGGGAGAAGAAGAAAGAAAATAGAGGAGAAAAGAAAAGAAAAAGAAAAAGAAAAAGAAAAAGAGAAAAGGAAAGGAAAAAAAGAAAAATGGGTCAAAACCCATTCCGCGCGACTCTTCAACTTCTAAAAAGAATTTTTAATTTTTTTTTTTTGGGCAAGTCCTATCGATAGGGTTAAGGGCCTATCGATAGGAGGATGGCTCGGCCTGCAGATTGGTTTATCTGAGAAGAGGGGCTATCGATAAGGTGTATGGCCTTATCGATAGGCCTATCGATAGGAGTGATGGCCTATCGATAGGTCTTAGCTCGGGTTGCAGGAACTTTTGATAGAGAGGTTGACTTATCGATAGGATTGATGACCCTATCGATAGGAGAGTTTAAAATTCGACCAAAACGGTATTTCTCCAACTTAGCTGTCTCATACTTCTTTCTACTGACTTCCATCATGAACACTTACCCAAAAATAAACCATCCCTCGAACGTTTATTCCCATGATTTCCTAGGTTTTCAAATTGAATTGAACTTGAAGGCTCAAACTTGGGTGCGAGAGGTAATATGACTAACTCTAAAAATAAACGACGGACGCACAGTTTACAGACTCTGAACAAGGGCCTAAAATCATATTCAACTATGCTCAATTGTTCCCAGTTGATCAATATGCAACAATGCTATATTTGCACTTAATTAAGTAGAAATGCCATGCATAATTCAGCAGGAATAACTAAATACAATGAAACGATCAATATGAATATATGCACCCCAGAACGAAAAGCATGGCTCAACATATGCATAAATGGTTATAAATCTCCTCTCTAGACTAGGGTCATCCTTACGAACTCATCTGCTAAAGAAGAAATTCATATAGGTTCGTGCACGTGCAATAATTAGGAACAAACCAATTCAAAGTCAGGAAACAATTGATGCACAAAGTATGATATTGTGGGTATTATGATGCACAAGTATTAGAGAAATTATCATAGATGACAAGAAACAGCAGTTCAAAGTAAAAATATAAAAAAAATTTATAAGGTGAAAACGGACTCACAACAAAATGGACTCAAAACACTCATGCAACTCAAAACACTCATGCAATGCAATGCCAATGCAATGCCAATGCCCACCCTCCAACTTAGAACCGATCATTGTCCTCAATGATGAAGAAAGAGAACAAAGATCAGAGAGAAAAAATATATTAACTCAAGCAAAGAACGAACTGGGATGACAATACAAGCAATTGAAAAGCAAAACCAACATAAAGGTTTCCTCCCAAGAAGAGCTAAGTTTAACGTCTTCAACCAGACGTGGTGAGAGTCCTCAATCGAACTCATAAGTGGGGTCCGCAAGAGTCAAGGATTTGACCACCATACCATCCCGAGTCAAATCCCCATTCCCAACGCCTTCAATATAAGGCTTAAGCCTTTGGCCATTCACCGTAAATGAAGAATCATTACGGGGATTTTGAATTTCAATAGCACCGTGGGGAAAGACATTGGTAACCGTGTAAGGCCCATCCCATCGAGACCTTAGTTTACCTGGAAATAAGCGCAACTTGGAGTTAAAAAGCCATACTCGTTGATTAGGCTCAAAAGATTTACGAGTAATATGTTTATCATGAAATTCTTTCATTTTAGCCTTATAAATTTTTGAACTTTCATATGCCTCGTTGCGAATTTCCTCAAGCTCACTAAGTTGAAGTCGGCGGTGAGAACATGTTTCCTTCATCTCAAAATTAAACTGACGAATAGCCCACAGGGCTTTATGCTCAAGCTCAACAGGAAGATGGCATGGTTTTTCATATACTAGCCAGTATGGGGACATGCCAATGGGAGTTTTATAAGCCGTACGATAAGCCCAGAGAGCATCGACAAGTCGCAAAGACCAATCTTTACGGTCGGGCTTGACCGTTTTCTCTAAAATATGTTTTATTTCCCAATTGGACACTTCCACTTGCCCACTAGTTTGGGGATGATTTGGGGTCGCGACTTTATGGGTAATGGAGTACTTGGCAACAAGCGCTGCAAAAGGTTTATTATTAAAGTGTGAACCTCCATCACTAATGATAGCCCTAGGACACCCAAATCGAGAAAACACGTTCTCTTGAAGAAACTTCAGAACTACCTTATGATCATTTGTCCTAGTGGCAACCGCCTCTACCCATTTAGACACATAATCGACGGCCACTAGGATGTATTCAAAACCATGAGAGATGGGAAAGGGTCTCATGAAATCAATGCCCCAAACGTCAAATATTTCAACAATAAGAATTGAGTTCAGAGGCATCATATCTCTCCTAGACATTGAGCCCATTTTCTGGCAATTATCACAGGACCTACAAAAGTCCATAGCATCACGAAACAAGGTGGGCCAGTAGAACCCACACTGAAGGACTTTAGTGGCGGTCTTTTTGCCGCTAAAGTGTCCACCATAAGCCAGAGTGTGGTAGAACTTCAAGATATCTAGCACCTCACTCTCAGGGATGCATCGACGGATCACTTGGTCCGCACAGTACCTAAACAAAATAGGGTCTTCCCAAAAATAAATTCTAATCTGTGAAAAGAATCGATCCCTATCCTGTTTAGCCCAAGTAGAAGGTATAAGCCCTGTAGCTAAATAGTTAACAATGTGAACATACCAAGGCAAAATACCTGAGAAACTGCGAATAACTGCTCGTCGGGAAAGAAATCTCGAATCGGAAGAGTATCACTATCTTTATCCGCTAGAATCCTAGACAGGTGGTCAGCAACCACATTCTCCGACCCTTTCTTATCCTGAATCTCAAAATTGAACTCTTGCAAGAGAAGAATCTATCTAATCAACCTAGGCTTGGTCTCTTTTTTGGACAGAAGGTACCGCAGAGCGGCATGATCAGAGAAAACTATGACTTTGGACCCTAACAGATAAGAACGAAATTTATCTAAGGCATAGACAACAGCTAGTAACTCTTTTTCAGTGGTGGTGTAGTTCATTTGAGCATCATCAAGAGTTTTACTAGCATAATATATAACTCGAGGAAATTTGTCTATCCTTTGACCCAAAATAGCCCCTATAGCGTAGTTAGACGCATCACACATAATCTCAAATGGATAAGACCAATTCGGGGGCTGTATAATAGGAGCAGTACTTAAGAGAGAGCGCAGTGTGGTAAAGGCTTTCAGACAAGCCTCATCAAAGACAAAGGGAACATCCTTGGCAAGAAGATTGCACAAGGGCCTAGAGATTTTACTGAAGTCTTTGATAAATCCCCGGTAAAAATCAGCATGTCCAAGGAAGGACCTAATTTGCTTGACGGTGGTAGGGGTGGCAACTTAGCAATTAAATCGACTTTCGCACGATCGACCTCAATACCACGACTAGACACCACGTGTCCTAAGACAATACCCTCACGAACCATAAAATGGCTTTTTTCCCAACTCAGGACCAAATTGGTTTCACAACAACGCTTTAAGACCTTGGAGAGATTAGAGAGGCAAGAATCGAAAGATGAACCAAAAACCAAAAAATCATCCATAAAAACCTCTAGAAAATCTCCAATCATGTCAGAAAATGTGTAACACCCTAAAGAGACGCTACTAGAACCCTTGTACTCCCCAACTTAACATCCGTACCGACCTTCCGGATAGGTCAACACGTGTCAAACTGAAGGTACAACCTGTCCTGCTCATTCGTATTTCCTTATAGGATACAAGAATTACTTATATACAAAATGAAATGTCATACACATTCATCATGTCCCATTCGTTATACTTAAAGTATCCAATAAATCAAATGATACATATATAAATATAAACAGTATTGCCAACAACCCTGGCAACTGGCAAATCAACAATTAATATATAATACACAGAATAAGAGAATGCAAATAACAATGCAGCAACAACCTTAAATCTGGTCAACAATCCTTGGCGTAGGATTCCGTTGAACCAGGAATTCAAACCCAAGGTAAACCTGCAATATACTGCAATAAGCAGGGGTGAGCTTTCACGTGCTCAGTAAGGGATAATATAACCTCTATGAATCAATAACAACACATTGATACATGGGATATTTATGTAAAACAGTTATTTATAGAGTTCAATGGATTAATAAAACACTTGGAAAACAAGTCTAAAAGAAATGTGGACTTTCAATGAAAAACAGTTCCTCCAGCACGTCTCCAGTAACCAGCAATCAGTAACCAGGCATATGTCAAGCATGCGGAATCCCCCATCGCATGTGAACAATAGCCAAAAATAACGTCCTCAATCCATAGCATGGTAATACCGCCACACAAGGGCTCGACATATCCCATCGGTATGGACCTCGGCCCAATTGGCATATGTGTCTCCTCAACGGGTCCCTAGCATATCCAATCATGGACTGAATCATATTATAGGGCTGTTGATTCTAGGCTAACGAGCTTTTAGCTCAACCGGGCTACTAACCAAATCCCAAGGACAAAAACCGTAGTCACGTTGCCTGTAATATCAAGTAGGGCCATGGGCCACAAACCCCCAATGATACGATTCAGTCCACATACATATATATACATGCATGTTCTGAGATATAATAACTATCATGCAATGCCCACCGGGTGAAAAAGACGAGGAGTGTTCTCTGACAAGTCAGTTCAGCCACGCGTGGTAAATATCCAATAATAATCATCACATCATGTCCACTAGGATTGAAAAGACGAGGAATGTTCTCTGACAAGTCAAATCATCCTTCCGTTGTATAAATCACAATAACCAAAGTCCATCAGGCATGGAAGCCAATATCAAGTAACCCGAGCCTCAGCTCAATCAATATAAAACATATCTCAAATCCGTCATCATTTCCGGAAAATCAGTGAATGGCATAAATATATAATCGTTAATACTTGTTATACATAAAATCATTTAAAAGATGTGGTTTATTCAGATATCACTATCTAAATCAATCATTTCATAAATAAGCCAAACCATATGCCTATTCACTCATTTAATAATATCAAAAGAAAGAAATATCCAATTCTCACAGTCATCAAGATTCGTCAAAGGTAAAACATTACCACTTGATATCCATTTGACATCTTTTGAAACATGCCACACAATGTATATAGTTTATAAACAGGTATATTCCATGTATCCATTTGTCAGAACAGTAAAACAGTAAGGTTTTCTAGTATTCACTATTCCTATCATCAAGAAAGTGTATAAAGTTCATATGGTTCTCAAAACAGTTGCAAAATAGATATATCATTATCAACGGTAAAAGGCTACTTATCCCTACCTCAAAGCCTTAGTGTATGCAACCCTTTGCTGCTCCACGAGCCTCCCAAAAGTAATGCTCAATGCAACCCGATGCAAATGGTTCTCCAAAGAACCTCCCAACACTGAAAATAAACAAATAATGCATGCAAAGGAATCACAACCAATTCATAGATCAAAAGTAAAACATCTCGTCTCCCAAAACTGCTCACACGCGAACCCAAAGACTCAAGACTCCAAAATAACAAACCAAAGACCATAAAACTGTTAGTAATATGCCCTAATAGCCAATCTCACTGGTGTAATTTAGGACATAAAGTTTATTCATGTATTATTATTATTCATTAATAATATGGGCTTTTGATTATCATGTATTCTTCTGTTATTATATTCATGATAAGTCCTTAGAAGGAATGTCAATATAAGATCTCAAGAGTTGAGATTAGGAGACTTATATTGTTAAAGATTTCTTTCTTAGATATTCCTAGTCATAGGATTATTTATTGGGCATTAATAATCCGGATAGACTAGCACAGGTTACGTCTGCTCAATATAGAGAATGACTAGTCTCAAGTCATTTGTGTAATGACACTAGGACAAACCTGTGGGTGCTTGTTTGAGAACAAGTACACTGAATGTGATCATTGATTGAGTTTGTTGAATGGAGTTTTACTTACATGTCAAACAACAACTCAGGGTTACAATGATGCAAGTGATCCTTAGACCTGAGGCACCATAGATGTCCTGTGTTAGGGATATTAGGGTTTGATAGTACAATGTACATATCCTAACCATGGAATTTGTGTATGTACTCATTGGCCCTAGTATACCTGTCATGGGGACATATGAGTGTACAACAAGGAATCTATCACTCTCAGTAAAGAGAGGGAATGCCTCGTATTATTCTCAAATATATAATTCATATAAGTCTTTAGCCAAAGCAGTTGGGAATAAGAAAACTGTTTCTTGAGTATCCCAAGGTTGAATTTATATTTTGAGAATCACATACAAAATGTTAAATTAGGGTTTGACATATTATCCAATACCCAAGTAATTTAACTAAGGCATTGTTTGATGGAAGGATCGAATTGTATCTTAAATTGTAACTGAAGGGTTCACTGTGTTATGATTAACCTTCACACAACCTAGGGTGTGTCTTGACATATTGCTAGATGTCACTCAAGACTAGTAGAGGCCAAAGAGAAATTGATTTCTCAAAAAGAAAATTAGAAGAGTTCTAATTTGAACCTTAAATAAAAGTAGTTTTATTTGAAGGATAATTTATTATCCTAATTCCTACTACTAGGTTGTTGTGAACCTAAGAGGTCACACACATATAGTTGGTAGCTTCATTTAAAGAAAAAGAGAGAATAATATGCAAATATTAATTAACTAGAATTTCAAGTTTTTGAAATTTGAATTTTGAATTTTGAATTTTGAATTTTGAATTTTTAAAAATTTGAAAATCCTAGCCATCTCCTCTCTCTCTCTCTCATCTTTTGAAGCTTGCAACTAGTGTGGATTACTCTTGGAGGCTCTCAAGTTAGGGGCTGCACCTTCATTAATCCTACTCTTAAGGCTTTCAATGTAAGTTATTTATATTGTTTTATGTATTGATTATATAGCTTATACAATCATCATGTGATCTTGGTTCACATTCCATGGAGAAAAATTTTATTCCGCACATTTCCATGGGATTCTTTTCAGTGGTATCAGAGCCGATCATGATTTGGTATTGTATAAGCTATTCTATGGTGGATTTAATATTTTTTAAACCTAAGTGGCTGGGATTTATAATCCCAAACCCTAACCTTGGTACGGCCATCTTAAAGGCTACTATGGTTTTGGTTTTCTTCGTCTCTTCTCTCTTTGTTTTATTTTGATTTTAATCAAGAGTTGATTATAGTTATTTATTGTCATGTTATTTTAATTTAACATCATAATAAACATGTTTGAGAAACATGATAATCAAAATAAATAAAGGAGTTTTTCGAAATCCCCAAGAGAGAGAATGGTGACTACTAGTTTTTTCAAAAACTGGGTTTTGTGTAAATTGGGTTTTCAGGTTTTGTTAGATCTGAAACAATAGGGGCTGGTTTTGGATGATCCATGACCATAGATGTTTAGTGCATTGTATAAGCATCTTGCATATAAAATTTCATGAATTTTGGAGATGATTTGATGGCTCAAATAAATTTTTTAAAGTTGATACAAGTTGCTGTCCACTTTTTCCAGCAACACTGTGTTTTCAAAATAAATATTGAAAAACGTTTTCGAATGATTTTCTTTGAGCCATCATGCTTCAATTCATTAATGTATTGATTGTTAATCATGTTAGAATAGTTCTTTCATTAAAAATCGATCATATATGTTCACACTAAGTTTTTTGGGATTAACTAGCCTATTATCATATGTGCTGGAATTTTTCAATATGTTGAAAAATTGTAATCTTTTTAATACTTAGTGTTTTGAATTAATTAGCCCCATGTTACCAATGTTTTAGGGACTTAATAAGGTTATTACTAAAATCCTAAAATGGTCGTGAAAGCCTCTCTAAGGGTTTTCCATAAAACCCAAAGTTTTGGTAACCCAGAAATTGTTTTAGGCAAAAGTTTAGAACTTGTTTCCTATTTCAATTTTTTCAAATATTAATTTTGATATTCCCATGATTTTATTATTGATAAAAACATGTTTTAAAGAGTTTAAAACAGTAGGGGATGATTAAAAATTAATTTTGATAATTTAATCAAATTAGGTTTCTATTTTAGTCTCTTGACTATAATAGTTTTCTATTTTGATTTTTCAAAGTTGTTTGAATTTTAAATAAGATTTAAAATGATGATGTCACTGTTTTAATGTGATTAAAACAATATAATATTCATGAGATGAATATTTAAAGGTTTATTGATTAATATTAATTACCATATATACATTGCTTATGCCTTATATTCTTGCAATATGTTTATTTATCAATGTGATTGTTAAAATGGGTTGATTATGGACTTAAGCCCAAACTAATTGGATGTGATTGGCCGTATATGGATGTGATTTAGGGGCTGTTATTTATTTATTTAAATGGGTTGTAATTTAATTGGGGCTTGCATGCCTCTTTGGTAATTGTAATTTAAATGGGGCTTGCATGCCTCTTCACTCTATGTATTCTTTTTAATTTAAATGTAATTATCAAGAATGGAGGCTTGGAGCATGGAGAGGCACAAAAGGAGCATGGAGGATTATGGAGCTTATGGAAGACTTCATAGATGCATGTTTAGGGGTTTTCCATTTATTTTGCGATCACCATATTACCTCCCTATAGCCTTAAATAAAGTCCATAATCAATTCAAGAGCCTATTTATGTGATGAATGTTAAAGGCTCACTATGTTAATTATTATTTTATGTCTATGGCTTAAATGTAATATATGAGACTCCTCACTACTCATGACTTTAAAAGTTAAATGTTTTTAAAAGAGATAGTGGGAGCTTCTACTATTACATTTATAAAGACTAAAAATAGTAATAACATATTTATGTATGTGATGCATGTTATATGTATGTGATGCATGTTTAATTTAATATGATGAGACCTTAAATCCCCTCAAAGATTAATATTAAGTTGTTATGAAGGAATATTAAGAATATTCTATCATAGCCTTCCATCATTGTAGATTAATTAGAACTCCTTGTTTGGATATGATGGCTGCAAATATGTAGGGGATTATTCACACATTTGGGTTCTAATTAACCTATTTAAATATGAGATATTATGAGATGGCAAACTAATATAGATCAAGAAACTATTATGTGAGGTTTATATTAGTTTAACCATACTTATAAGGAATGATGGGTATGACTTAATTAGTTTAAATAAATCAAGAAACTATTATGTGAGGTTTATTAAAACTAAAGGCGAAAGGATGATTGGGACTTGCTTAAGAAGCATTAGATGAAGAGTCATTTACTCATTAGGAATTAATGGACCAAGAAACTATTATGTGAGGTACCATTAATTCACAATGGGACTCCAATCCCCACTAGGAATTTATTAGATAAAATCCCAAATCCTATTATGAGGGAGTATGGGATTTGATGAAATAGTGGGAGGTACCATTATACTTAAGACCCAGTAATAATGGACATATATTTGAATCAACTGATTTTCTGTTTTTATTTGTAGATCACCAATGGCTCACCTTAATCCCTTAACCAGAATTCTTGATAGCAACAGACTGACTGGACCTAATTTTATGGATTGGCTGAGGAATTTGAGAATAGTTCTAATTCCGATAAGATTGCCTATGTGCTTGATGAACCTAAGCCAGCATTCCTTCCTGATGGTGCATCAGAGAAAGAAAGAGACACTTTTAGAAAGTGGCAGGAGGATGACATGCAGGTTAGATCCTACATGCTAGCATCAATGACCAATGAGCTTCAGAAACAGCATGACACAATGGATAGTGCTAAAGCAATTCTGATTCATCTGCAAGAGTTGTATGGTGAACAGAGTCGTTTGGCAAAGTATCAAGCCGCCAAAGATCTTTTTCGTTCCAAGATGCAAGAAGGGACATCTGTTAATGATCATGTGCTCAAGATGATCAGTCATATTGAGCAGCTTGCGAAGCTAGATATCATTTTAGATGCAGATTTCTCCACTGATATCATATTGCAATCTCTTCCTGATTCCTTTGCTAATGTAGTTATGAACTACCATATGAATGACTTGGTGAACTCTCTCTCTGATTTATTAAAATTACTTATTACTGCTGAGGGAACCATGAAGAAAGGCAAAGGAACCGTCATGGCTATAGATGGGGCTTCTACTTCTTCTAAATCTAAGCCTAAGGGCAAGGGTAACAAGAAGAAGGGGAAGAAGAACAATCTAAAAGCTAAGGGAGGGGTTCAGAAAGGCAAGGGCAAATCTGAAAAGACCAATTCAAAAGGAAAATGCTTCCATTGTGGCAAGACTGGGCATTGGAAGATGAACTGCAGGGAGTACCTGGCTTCCATAAAGAACCAACCTTCAGAAGGTATGGCTGATGCTCTATTTATTGAAACTAACTTATCTGTTAGTTCTGCCTCTACTTGGGTTTTAGATTCTGGTGCAAGTTCACACATTTGTAACTCTATGCAGGATCTAAAGAGAAGCAGAAGGCTGAGTCAAGGAGAAGTTACCCTTCGAGTGGGAAATGGAGCAAGAGTTGCTGCATTAGCTATGGGGACTTGCTTCTTGACATTACCATCCGGAGATATTTTAGAATTAGCTGATTGTTTATTTATGCCTAAGATAATAAGGAACATTATTTCTATTTCTGCATTATGTAGAACTGGTTATAGTATTGTTTTTGGGAAAAACATTTGTTCCATTTCTCTAAATAATGATTTAGTAGCTACTGGCATTTATTTAAACGGTCTTTACTTCTTAAATATTAATGGTAATGTTAATTACATAGAGCAAAATGATAAGAATGTAAGAAATCTTAAGAGACCAAGAGATGATGAAATTCCAACATATATGTGGCATTTGAGACTAGGTCATATTAGTGAAGATAGGATTAACAAGTTGGTTCAGGATGGACAATTGGGTTCATTAGTATTCGTACCCTATCCAACTTGTGAATCTTGTCTCATGGGTAAAATGACCAAGTTACCCTTTACTGGTCACAGTGAAAGGGCTGCAGATATACTGGGTTTAATACATAGTGATGTATGTGGACCAATGAGCAAAGTAGCTAGAGGAGGTTTTTTATATTTCATTACCTTTACTGATGATCATTCACGTAAAGGATATGTGTACTTAATGAAGTACAAATCTGAAGCTTTTGAAAAGTTCAAAGAATTCAGATATGAAGTAGAAAAACAAACTGGCAAGAGTATTAAAGCTCTTCGATCAGATCGAGGAGGTGAATACTTAACTACTGAGTTCTTCGATCATCTCAAGCTGGCTGGCATTCTATCACAGTTAACTCCTCCTAGAACACCACAGTTAAATGGTGTATCTTAGAGAAGGAATCGAACTTTATTAGATATGGTTCGATCCATGATGAGTTATACTGATTTACCTATCTCCTTTTGGGGATATGCCCTTGAAACTGCTGCATATTTATTAAATAGGGTTCCAACCAAGTCTGTCCCCAAAACCCCATATGAGATATGGCATGGGAAGAAACCAAGCCTTAATCATCTTAAGGTTTGGGGTTGTCCAGCATATGTTAAGAAACATAATGTCGATAAACTTGAATCAAGATCAGAAAAATGTTTGTTTGTGGGTTATCCCAAAGAATCATTGGGATATTACTTCTATCAACCTAATGAACAGAAAGTGTTTGTTAGTAAGTTTGTCACTTTTCTTGAAAAAGAGTTTATTCAAGAAGGAGGCAAAGGTAGAAAGATAGAACTTGAAGAGATTTCAGAAATTTCTGACGAGCCACAAACATATCCTGACTCACCACCTGTCCCTGTTGAGACAGACCCTGTCCCTATTGAGACAGTACCTGAAGATACACAACCTGTTCGTAGATCCACTAGGATATCTGCACCACCTCAAAGATATGGATATCTTCATGAGGAGGGTAAAGAATTGTTCCTAGGTGATAATGAACACCCAGATGATCCTAATAACTATGAAGAGGCGATGTTAGACATCGATTCTAGAAGATGGCAATAAGCCATGAAATCTGAAATGGATTCTATGTATTCCAACCAAGTCTGGACTTTAGTAGATCCACCACAAGGTATAGTACCTATTGGCTGCAGATGGATCTACAAAAGGAAGATAGGCTCGGATGGAAAGGTAGAGACCTACAAGGCAAGACTAGTGGCAAAAGGTTACAAACAAAGACAAGGTGTTGACTATGAAGAAACCTTTTCGCCAGTAGCTATGCTAAAATCCATTCGGATCTTGTTATCTATAGCTGCACACCATGACTATGAAATATGGCAAATGGATGTAAAGACTGCTTTTCTTAATGGAAACATTGAGGAAGACATTTATATGGAGCAGCCTGAAGGCTTTACATCTAGTGGTGATGACCACAAAGTGTGCAAGCTACAAAGGTCCATTTATGGACTTAAACAAGCTTCTAGAAGTTGGAACATCCGGTTTAATGAAGCAATCAAATCGTTTGGATTTCTTCAAAACATGGATGAACCTTGTGTGTACAAGAAGGTTAGTGGGAGTGCAATTTCTTTTCTTATTCTATATGTTGATGATATTCTACTCATTGGGAATGATGTAGGAATGTTATCAACAGTCAAGCTTTGGCTTTCACAAAACTTTTCCATGAAGGATTTGGGAGAAGCATCCTATATACTAGGTATAAAGGTCTATAGAGATAGATCTAGAAGGTTGCTTGGACTCTCCCAATCCATGTACATAGATAAAGTGTTGAAAAGGTTCAACATGGAGAATTCCAAGAGAGGTTTAATTCCTTTCAGACATGGAATTCATCTTTCCAAGGGCATGAGCCCCAAGACACCAGAGGAAAGAGATAGCATGAGTAAGATTCCATATGCTTCGGCTATTGGAAGTCTTATGTATGCTATGCTATGTACACGACCTGATATCAGTCATGCTGTGAGTGTGACTAGTAGATATCAATCTAATCCAGGTTCAAAACACTGGATTGCAGTCAAGAATATCCTTAAGTACTTAAGAAGGACTAAGGATTTAATTCTTGTCTATGGAGGAGGAGAGCTAACAGTTGATGGTTATACTGATTCAGATTTTCAATCAGATATTGATGATAGAAAATCTAATTCTGGATATATCTTCACCTTAAATGGTGGAGTAGTTAGTTGGAAGAGCTGTAAGCAAAGTACTACAGCGGATTCCACTACTGAGGCTGAGTACATTGCAGCATCTGAAGCTGCCAAGGAAGCTGTTTGGATTAGGAAGTTCGTCTCTGAACTTGGAGTTGTTCCTACCATTGAGTCACCTATATCTTTATAATGTGACAACAATGGAGCTATTGCGCAAGCAAAGGAACCAAGGTCTCATCAGAAGTCCAAACACATCGAGCGGCGATATCACATAATCAGAGAGATTATTGCTAGAGGTGACATCTGCATTCAGAAGATCGCATCTGCGGATAACGTAGCAGACCCATTCACTAAGGCACTGACTCTTCCGAGTCTTGATCGACATCTTGAGAAGATGGGTATGAGATACATGGGCGATTGGCTTTAGTGCAAGTGGGAGATTGTTAGTAATATGCCCTAATAGCCAATCTCACTGGTGTAATATAGGACATAAAGTTGATTCATGTATTATTATTATTCATTAATAATATGGGCTTTTGATTATCATGTATTCTTCTATTATTATATTCATGAAAAGTCCTTAGAAGGAATGTCAATATAAGATCTCAAGAGTTGAGATTA
>JAESVK010070188.1:0-17798 GCA_017140935.1 Hamamelis virginiana
TCCGGTGCTTTCTTCCGGTTATGTATTCCGGTCCAATAACATTATTGATTTATTAATATATATATATATTTTTTGTTATCTTAGGGTATATAATGGACGGTTGATGTGATGAATTATTTGCAAGTAATGGAGGGTTGTTTTCCTTCATTTATTGCATCTAGAATATTATTGACAATACTAGATACAGTTGCTTTTGGAAAAATGAACTTCTTAAAGTTGAAATTAATTAAACCTTACCTTCGGTCAACAATGTCAGAAGAAAGATTGAATGAGTTAGCAATGTTATCCATTGAAAGTGATATGGCACAACAGATTCATTATACGGCTTTAACTAGCGATTATATGGCTCCTTTTACTATTGCGGTTTTTTTTTTTTAATGACTTTAGTAATAATATATGCTTCCAAAATTTGTGTGGTTATTAGTAAAGCAAATACAAAAATAGGTATTTTAATTTTACATGCAAATATATATATTTTTTATGTTAGTACATATTAAGGCCCTATTTTAGAAACTCGCCTAAGGTCCCCCAATTCTCAGGGCCGGCCCTGTTGGCCGGTTTGAAAGAATAAAATGAACCAACCCAATTCTAACGTCCCACTAAAATTCTAACCCAAACCAACTCATTGTAAAAGTCAACCCGGACCAAACTGTAAAAACGGCTTGATTTGGATTGGTTTGGTGGTTTGGCCGAAATTTTTTTTCAGCCCTACTTAAGAGTAAATTTACATGTGGGTACAATAGTAATACAAAAATTTTCTTAATTGGTGGGTGCTACTAGCAATATGAGTGGGTGGTAATAGAATCACACTATTTTGATCAATCAAACTTTTTTTTGTCTAGAATGTAATTCACTCTTATATATACATGGTATAAATTTGAAATATTTGTGAGGCCTAAATATCTTATTCGCACTTCTTTTTTCCCCCACGAGTCCACGACAGTGAATTTCCTATCCTTCTATCCGAAATTTCCCAAAATGGTCATCCTTTAATATAACACCGAAACAACAAACATGCACTTCTAGTTTCCAAGTCTTAATGGGTAGCTTCCAAAACAATAGATCAAGATATAAATGGTAGGGGTGCAACTCGAAACTGGCCAAATTGGGAATCGGTCTGATCGGGTTAATTCTGATCGGATTAGAAATTTAGAATCTATTTGAATTGAATTCAGATTTGGCTTTTTGGGAACCGGTCAAATCCGAAATCTGAATTCAATTCACCTACTTATGTATGTCATATATGCCAAAAATCACAGTGATCCAATGGTCAATTTTTTAAAAATATCACTGTGAAAAATTATTATATTATGATATTTTAAGAAATATTAGAATTTTTAATTATTATGGTTTTGTTTGTTTTCTTGTATAAAAAGTTTTCTCCTTTTGGAGGTTTATTTTGGATTATTGGACTATTTTTTTTTTTATTACAATACTTTACAAAATGGTTAATACCTAATTGTTATTTTGTTCAATTGTTTAATTATACGGAAGTATGAATTTTACATTGTTACTAGCTTATTATAATAGGAAAAAAATCAAGTCTTTGTGTAGCTATAATTAAATTGAATGGTAGGGAATTTTTTATTATTTTATTTCATTTTTCTTTTAATGAAGAACCGTAATCCAATATGATTCAATCCGAATCAATTCGGATTCGTCCAGAACTGGTCTGAATTCAATTAGGATTGGTCTTGTTCCTTAAAAGCCTAATCGAAATTAGTTCGGATTGGTTCTCATTTACCCTCAATCCGGTCCAATCTGATCCGAGTTGCACCTGTAATAAATGGATTTCAAAGCTTGATTTCTATTTCCCAATTTCATCTGATGCCTTTTAATGAATTCTTAATGGAAAATGCTTTATCTCTCAAAAAAAAAAAAAAAAAAGTTCCCAAAAGTGTCTCCCAAATGATGTGGCAGATGATCTAACATTTCTCGTTTTTAGTGAATTCTCTCTTCATAATAAATGAAATGTAATTAGGATTCATTGGGATGTCTTTTTAAGATAATTTTTTTGGAATATATAGCATTACTGGTCCTAAATTGAGCCAAAAAAATTATTGTTCTGTAAGTTGACTCATAATAACTAAATTTGATTATTTTATGTAGCTATTTGGTGAATTCAAATTATATAGAGTGCCCAAATTTAATGGGCTAGGTTGAGTTTGTTTTGGATGAAATTGGGCTGTTATTAGCATACAACTTAACAATGCTATTTACCCACTTAATTCAGTCCAAATTGAAATTATCTATATAGATACAAAATTTGTAAAAGTTGGCCATTGCAATAATTGTAATTAAATTGGATGAAAGTTGAGACCAAATTAAAAAACAAGAAAAAGAAAAAAAATGTAAAAATTAATTTTTCTTATATTGAAATTAATCGCTATTGCATGTTGAGATGGATGGAATTCACAGAAACCAAGGTATAGAGATTGTGATGGACGAAGAAGTAAAAGAGATGGAGTCAACGAGGGGAAAGTAGGAGAGATGGACTTTTCTTTCACAGGGAAGGGAGATCATTCTTCCTTCTTTCTTATATGTTTGGTATGATGGAAGGAAGAGTCAATTCCTTCCTTGTGCTTGTTTGGTAAGTAAAGAGAAGGGAAATGATGGATTGCATTGAATCACAATTTTACCCTCACATATTATATATTATAATAAATTAAAATTGGTATTTTATAGCACTAAGTGCTAATGACAAAAAATTAATCCGAATTAGATTATTTAGTATATAACTAAATCCAAATGCATGTGGACTATTATAAACTTTAATCAAAATAATTATTTGACTATTCATGATCCATATAGGGTATAAATTTTTTAGAAAAACATTAATATAGAATAGAATACGGAAATAAATGATCATGAGGTTTAGAATATTTTGTATAAAAAACAATCATTTGCCAAATCATGGTTCCCGATTTTTTTGGGGGGGTCGAAATACTACAAATAATAATTATGCATGATTTAGCACAAATATTTTTCATTGGCCAAATTTAACTGTCCAAATTTCCGACTTTATGGGCGGGAATTTTAATCTTTTTAATTATTAGGTCAAGCTTTACCAAATATATCAAATTATTAACATTATATCTCATAATTATTTGCATAATTAATAGAATAGTTAAAATAGATTCAGTTTTTCAATGGGATTGAAACTCCCAAGTTATCACAAACACCAGCTTCAATTCATTGTTTTGGAGATGAAAGAAAAGTAAAGATAAGTAAGGATAATTATGTATATATATATATATATATATATATATATATATATAAATATGGGACAAGTTCCCCTTACACCCTATTTTGACACCCATGTTTACACATCGTTTTCAAATACCATTGTAAATAAAAAATTTTGAAAACCGACCGTTAGATTAGATACTTATCTTATGTTTATCATGTATGAAAAAAAATTGGAGTGATCCAACGGTTAGTTTCTAAAAAATATCATTTTGAAGAACTATTATTTTTTTATTAATTAAAAACATAACAATTTTTTATAGTGGCATTTCTTAAAATTTAACCGTTGGATCACTATGATTTTTGATATACATGATAAGCATAAGAAGGATATTGAATCCAACGGTCATTTCATCAAAATATCTATCATAGATAGTGTTTTGAAAATAAGGTGTAAACATAGGTGTCAAAATAAGGTATATATATATATATATATATATATATATATCACTTTACCACACCATAGCACCTTCCCTCCACTCATCCGCCCAAAAGTGGTTGGATTGAAAATTGCATCACTTCCCCCCATTCTTCCCCTCATTCTTCTCTCCCTTCTTCCCATACCAAACACACCTTCCCATCCATCATCCCATTCACCCCTCAAAACAAACAGGCCATTAAAGAAGGGTGGGTGAGGAGTAAGGAGAGAGATAAAGCAGAAATGCACCTAAAACATCCATTCCCAATGCTCTTTTATTTCCCACAAGAAAAATGAGACCCAAATTAATTGTGCCGCGGATTCATCAAATGGAAAGATGCGTCGCTGTGTGTCAGCTACGTGTAATAAGTATGTATGCATCGGACAGTTGATATAGTTGCCATCATTAATCATAGGTTGACTGCTTTCAAACGTTTCTCAACGAGCTGATCGAATTTGTTGTCTCCACCTCTCTCACTCACTATTTTAATTAGGTTGTCATATTTATTCACATTACCATTTGATATTTATGTTTAATGATTTTGTTTTCTATTACATGGATCATTTAAGTGTATATAGCAAATTTGGTGGTTAAAAAAATAAAAATGCAATTCCCCTGCAATGTGTAATTACTGCTATGAAGAAAACTGATGGATGCATTAATTACTTTCTACCCACCGTACCGCCTTACCCTTATCAGACCTATTAAACCTCCCCATACCTCATACACTCACAAACCTCTCCGTAGTCACATTTATTCACTCTGTCCCTCTCTCTGATCGATCTCCATGGCCAAGTACTATAGGTTATGTTCATTGTGTGTTTTAATGTCGTTCATGTTGTGGAGTGTAGTTTCAGGCCAAGATGAAGATGCAGATGCACCAGTGGGAAGGAGAAGAGAGATGGTACCTGCCTTGTTCATTTTCGGTGACTCTCTCATTGACAATGGCAATAACAACAACCTTCCTTCTTTTGCCAAGGCCAACTACTTCCCTTATGGCATCGATTTTGAAGGCGGCCCTACCGGTCGTTTCTCTAATGGTTACACCATAGTTGACGAAATTGGTAAACAAATCTCTCTCTCTCTCTCTCTCTCCCTTTGTGTATATATATATATATATATATATATATATAACTGATAAAGATTTGCCTTTTCACCCGTCACGAGTATAATTTTTTTATTTTTTATTTTTTATTTATTTCTTTTTTAATTTGGTCCAACATATATAAACAACCCCAATCTAGCTATTAAAACACTTGATCTTAGAAGCTTTTTAAAATAATTAAGGTGGTCTTCGGTCTTCTAATTAATATTTTATATGTAGAGAGTAGAGATGGATTCAAGTTTCCCCACCTTCAATCTCCTATTCGTTTATTTTTTATTTCAGATAAGCTATTTTTTGGTTCAAGTTTTCACAGGCAAGCGGGCTTTGCTCATTTAATTTGACATTCTTTAATATAAATAAACAATAGAGTAAAACTTATATTTATTATCTGAAAAGACAAACATAGCCCGCGGCATGGGTTTTGGCTAAGCGGTTATCAGGCCGGGAGTGGAGATCTTCTGTCACATTTGTATGTACCACTTATAAAAGTTCACCTTGAAAATTCCACCTTTTAATAAATATTCATATTTAAATTTCCAATGTAAACTTTACGAGATAAGACAAAAAAATGGTACATAAAAATGGGACAGAAGATCTCCACTCGTCCAGATAGTACAAAGCTAGAAAAATCAAAATGACAGCCTCCTTCACAGATATTCACCTGTTGAACCTAACCTCCATTATTACACCCACGCTCCCTTTTTTCACCCAACTTCTGTCTCATTCAATAAAGAGAAATAGAATTGATTTTGATTTCCAATACATTAATGTAGTTGTGCTTTTCACTTTGATGATGGTGGTGGTCATCTGGTCATCACATATATATGTTAATTATTTTATGATCCTGAAGATCCCACATCGCTCCCACACAATCCACTGAGTGAGTTTAAATGGGGGGTGACCCTTCACCTAATATGACGCGTTTTAAACCTGTGAGGTCCAGTAGTACCAAAGCGGACAATATCATGTTAGGCCCATGTATAACACGTTATCAGCACGATCGCGATGGGGAGTGTGTTGTGATCCTGAAGATCCCACATCACTCCCACACAATCCACTGAGTGAATTTAAATGGGGGGTGACCCTTCACCTAGTATGACGCGTTTTAAACCCGTGAGGTCCAGTAGTGCCAAAGCGGACAATATCATGTCAGGCCCATTTATAACAAATTACAATTATTTATTTTTGATGTAATGGGAATATGCATGCGCATGCAGCTGAACTGCTGGGACTTCCCCTCATTCCGCCATATTCTCAAGCTTCAGGCGAACAGGCACTTCATGGAGTCAACTATGCCTCAGCGGCTGCCGGAATCCTTGACGTCACCGGCAGAAATTTTGTAAGCGCTCCATTAGTGCCTTTAGTTATTTTTCAAATTTTTGGTCAATTCATTAATGCAGTTCCTTTTTTTCTATTTTTGCCCAAAAGCGCATTAAATAACTCTTTAATTTTTATTCACAAGAATGAAGAAACATGCAGCAAGGCTGGACATGAGTTTGTCAATTAAGATTACCAAAATAAGCCTGCAGTTAGATGAAATGGCTAATTTAATTAATTTGTTTCATGCGCGCCTTGATCAGGTGAGTCGCATACCATTTAATCAACAGATCCGGAACTTCCAGAACACGCTTGATCAAATAACAGACAATCTTGGGGCGGATGATGTGGCTAGCTCAATCGCACAGTGCATATTCTTTGTGGGATTGGGGAGCAATGACTACCTAAACAACTACCTCATGCCCAATTACAACACCCGGAATCAGTATAATGGACCGCAATTTGCTAATCTCTTGATTCAACAGTACTCCAGACAACTCACTGTAAGAACCTCCATCTCTAGCTTCATTAATTTGTACACAAATATACATGTATATTATATATAAATTATTTAGAATTGTAAAACATATATGCATGTTATTATATATATAGAGCCTATACAATCTTGGAGCACGGAAAATTGTAGTAGCGGGACTGGGGAAAATGGGATGTATTCCCAGCATTTTGGCGCAAAGTCCGAGTGGTGTATGCTCAGAGGAAGTGAACCGCCTGGTTGAACCATTCAATGCCAATGTGAAGACAACGATTAACAATCTCAATGCCAATCTCCCCGGTGCTAAATTCATTTACATGGATGTCGCGGGCATGTTCGAAGATCTCCTCTCCAGCCCTAGAGCTTATGGTACGTCCTTAATCCACATATATTTCATATTTATATTGAATACTGATGGTTGATTAATTGAATACGGATACGGATATGGATATGAGTAGGATTGAGTGTGTTAAATCGTGGGTGCTGTGGGATCGGACGAAACAGAGGGCAGATAACGTGTCTTCCATTCGAAACGCCATGTTTGAATCGAGATGAGTATATATTTTGGGACGCCTTCCACCCGACAGAAGCAGTGAACATTATATTGGCAAGAAAAGCTTTCACTGGGGATCAAAGCTCTGTGTATCCCATCAACATACAACAGCTTGCCAACCTTCATCTTCGCCCCAACTAGCTACCTATATATCCTCCTGCCCCATGCCCCATGCCCCATCCCCTCTAAATTTATATAAATATATATCTACTATCTAGCTAGAGCCTAGAGGATTTGATTGTTACAAGAATAGCTAGTGGAGACTTTGATTAGGAAATGAGAGAACAAGTAACAATTGCTGCCTGATGTATCCATTTTTAACTGCTGCAACTTGATTTACTTTTTTAATTTGTTATCGTTTCCTATTTAATTGGTAACCTTAGCTTCCTCTTTGGCTCTTTCATTCATTCATTCAAACTGCATCGATGATTGTTGAGTGTGTGTAAGTGCATTTACAATTATACATATTCATACATGCATCCCACAATTGTCTATGAATTTCATTTTAATTAACTTTCACCGGCATTTTTTATATAGAGAAATGTTCTATAACCATCTGTGTATTTGTTGATTTTACCAAAGTCATCGAATACTGACTACAACATTTCGATCTCTATATAATCTTCTGCAATACGAACAATTTCCATCTCTAATCTCTTGCGCTGCTATGGGGTACACAGTTACGGATCCTTTACTTCCGTTGCTAGAAGCCCTTGGTGAACGACATTTTGTGTCACTATTGTAAGAAATTAAAGCAAACTATTAAAGACTGTCACGGCTGTATTCGTTGAAATATTATATTATTATTAATATTAATTTTAAAAGCTTTTATACATGTACAATTTTGATCCATTGTAGCAACCAGATCGAGATGGGGGTATAAACTAATATGGCATAATGAATCCGACTTTTTGGGATTCATGGTCAATTGAAATGTGAAAAAATGAACTGCTTTTTTCCAGCTCTGTATCTAGCCAAAGGCCAGGAGAACCTTTTTTTTCCCTCACCATCTTCGGCACCCTCACCGGCAATTAATAACAACAATCTTTGGTGATAACTCGATCCTACATACTATCTTAGGAAGAGAAGTGTTCTAGTTACCTATATTTTACATGAACTAAAATCAGCTAAGTAATCCAAACCATTGGATTCCTTTTTACTTAATGCATGATTCATTGTAAAAGAAATTCAATGGCTTAGATTTCTTATATGATTTTAGTTAAAGTAAAATATAACTAACTAGAACATTTCACATCTTAGGAAATTACTTATTATTTAGAGTTCGTTCAATCATGCAAGAAGGTACCCATGTTTTTTTTTTTTCCGCGTGAAGATTTATTCTCACTTATTCATACCAAAATGAAGAACAAATGAGAACATCTTTAGGTGGCTTAGGTAGGCATTTTGAAAGGGACAAGACTGCTTTATTAATAAAGAAATACTTTTTTTTGTCAAGAGTAATAATTCTAATCAGCCTTCCTTAATATATGGCCTTCTTTTATAACCTTTCTAATGTGTCTTTTTAGCAGTGTTGTAAAATTCGGACCGGACCGACCGGTTCAACCAGTTGAACAAGGAACCGGGTGCCTCACTGGGTGGTCAAACTCCCTAATCTAGTTTTGATGAAAACCGGCCTATTTAGTAAAAACCGGTGGACCCGGCGGGTTTACGAGTTTATTGGCGAGAGTTAAAAGAGCCAATCGGGTTTTGGTAAAAAAAAAAAAAGTAGTGCTAAAATGACTAAAATAGCCCCAATCTTTTTAAAACCTCTTAAAGTCAAGAAGGCTAAAAAAGTAAATTAGTCTAAAAAAATCTCAAATAGCAAAAAGAAACCCAAGCACCTAATTTAATAATACAATATTCTTATCTTGCATTTTAAAATATATATATAATAAAGATTGATCAATAGTAATTATTAATTTTCAATTTTGATTACTGCACATAAATTCAAATATATGAATTGATTGAACAAACATTTAAAAAAAATTATATTTTGAATCATTTACGGCTTTTATTCTAATAAATAAATAAATAATATATTTATTATGTCATGGTGACATCACGGTTCAACCCGGTTGACCCGACGGTTGAACCAGTTGATCCTTAACCCGGTAATTTTTCCGGTTCGATGAACGATCCGAGTTTTAAAACATTGATGAATTGATTGCACAAACATTTTTAAAAATATATATTTTGAATATATTTTGCATCTTTTGCTCTAATAAATAAATAAATAAATAATAAATAATATATTTATGACATCATTATGATGTCACGGTTCAACATGGTTGACCAAACGGTTAAATCGATTGACCCTTAACCCAGTCACTTGTCCAATTCGATAAACGGGCTGGATTTTAAAATATTGCTTCTTAGGTGGCAGCACACACATTTGTTCATCTTCACTCTATTGTTCATCTCCTCCGTACTCATCTCCTCTCTCTCTCTCTCATCATTTTGAGAACTAATCGAGGCGTGCAACCAGAACAAGAACTCAACATCTAAATTTTGGGATATTTTGAACTCATTCCAAATCTCATCCATGTGATGCCATCACCGCCATTCTTTCCTGATTAAGGTATTGCTTCTCTAATGGAGTTTCTTTCTCTCCTTTCTCTTTTACCTCCTCCCTCTCCAATTAGTTCAGCATTTTCCATCATTCCTATTCTAATTCTTTGGTTGTTAGTTGATTTTAGAATTATGCCTTGAATTGTCTTCAATTTCTTGGCATCCAAACAAAGGATTAAGGATTTTTAGATTCTGTAAATTTGCATGAATTCAAATTTTATCCCATAATTATTTATTTGATATTTTGAAGATCTCATGTTGATTTATGTTAGAATATTAGAATATATTGCTACCATAATTAGATTAGGGTATATTCTTTTGTAAATTCTTTTCTTTGTTTACTTTCCTTTCTTTGTTTTGCCTATATAAACGTTATATTGTACAGGACATTATTATTGAATATACAAAGACTTTTGTTTGCATCTTTCTTTTCACTCTTTTCTCTTTTCATGGTCTCTGATCTACTTTTGGTTTCTTGTAAGGTTATTCCATTGCCATTTCACAACCATGCCAAGACTTACATTCATAAGAATAAGCCAACTCAAAAATTCCTAAAAATCTCCCTATTTGTCTATTCTTATGCAAAATCCCAATAACATAAAAGAAGAGATGTACAAAAACAAAAGAAAGATTTAGAGATATCACAAGACTAAATCTCCCTTCAATAAAATCCAAACATCTCCCCCTCAATTACATATTAAAAAGAAATGAAATTAATCTAAGCTTCTTCCTGCAAAACAAATATTCATACATAATGCTCAAGGAAAATATTAGATACCATGTCAGTCAAAAATATAAACAATCAAAACACAATGACTAAACATGAACAAAATAGCTTATCACAAGATACAACAAGAATAAAAGATGAGCAATAAACAAAATTAACTAGAAATCAAATGATCAAAATAAACTAAGCAGAATACTAATTATCAAAGCAAAGCAAAACATCATCAAAAGATATCATAGGATCATAACTGTTAGGGCTATATACTAAAAGCCATGTTTTTATGTAATAGACCTTAGTATTTATTTATTAATGAATTCTGATATTGCATATTAAATGAGAATCTGTATGAGCTATGTTTGCATTATATTATCTTCTAATGTTATGCATGTGTGTCTTTTATTCTATATAGTAGATGATCTGGTGTGTAAAGTTCGGCTTACACACAGAATATCAGATCATCAGTTCTTGTAGAATATAAGCCTATTGTTCACAATTTGAGATGGAGTTGGACACACCATCGGTAAGATTGTAGCACATGATTTCAGTAGGTCTGTCTTGACTACGGGGAATGGTTTAGTTTCAACTTCTTGTGCTAGTACACTTGTGTGTATTGAACGGGACCGTATTGAGGTAATTATTTTATACTGACACATAAAATAATTAATACCTCATGGTTATTATGAATACTTATACTCTTAATCCCGAAATAATTAATGGACACATGCATTTATTGTTAGTTATTTTGATTCATAAAGAGTGAGATCTTTATAGGTCAATAATCTCGATGAGTTGGATAACTACATTAATTGTATGGTAAATATTTATTATTAACGGAATCCACGTCCTGGTATAGGGATTGATGATACCCCCTTGAGGATACTTATAAGTTTTGATTATGTCAAACCCTGCAGGTGGATTTTGTATCCGACATATCAAATAAGTTAAGTGGAAGGTCTCAAGGAAATTAATAGATGTTGATTAAATTATATTGTCAGTAATTTAATTTAATCAACGGGTATCTGTAATCTTAACGTGGGGAGATTAATAAGTATTTAATAACAAAGAGCTCGAAATTTATTTTCGAATAAGCTAGGGAGTGCAGTTATAATTCTTTAGTGGAATGAATTATAATTAATGTAAATAGGTTTTTAATATTTACATTAGGAGCCCGAAACTTATTTGCTTTTGGGTCCCTACCGTAGCCTATATATATGCCATGTTGGGCAGCCACTAGGTTAAGACGAAATATCTAAACCATAGAGGCAGTCGTCCAACAAGGAGAGCATAAAGAGAGCCACTCTCTCTTCACGTTCTGGCATTTGGGAATACGGTAGAAGGCTTGAAGGATCGAGCAGCGATCAATCTTCTGCAGTTCGTTTTATTGAGATCAATCCAGACAGATCTCAAAGGTACGGATTCTTCTATATTTGTTAAAGGATTCGGATTTTTTTTTTGGCACGATCCATAAACACTATCACGAGTTCATGGAATTTCCGCTCCCAACAATTGGTATCAGAGCAGGCTGTGATACTGTTTATGGATTAACCCCAGGTTTAATCCGAATATAGGAATCCATATCTGCCATGGGTAGAACGTAGGTTGTGCTAACCTCTGTTTTGCAGCGTTCTGTCCCGCTATTATGGTCACATGAATGTATGATTTTATGTGTGGATGCATTTATTTTTATATATATAGTTTTTGTGTGATGGTTTTAATCACACTGGGTTGTATAATTTTTTGCGGGTTTGTGTGATGGTTTTATCACACTGGTTGTATTTTTTGTTGTTATTTATTTTCTTCGTAGCAATATGTGAACTCCTTAATGGAGGCATAGGATTTATGTATCCGAAGGTTGCTGTTCCGAGAAGGAGATCATGGTGGTGCAGGCTGTTCATAGCGGCACAGATTATACAGCAGCGCGGATCATGGTGATGCAGATTCAGTTTTTTTTTCGAAACTGACCTTGATGCAGCGATGCAGGTCGATCCCCGCTGGGGCGCTGCCCCAGACCCCGGCTAACTGTTCGAAGTGGCTACCTTGGTTGCTAGGTGTCATGGTGGATCTGGACTTCTTGTGGTTTCAGACTTGAAGACTGACCATAATAGCTGGGCTTTATCATATCTGTTATGATTGTTTATCTGATAATTATCTATTTTAAATATTTAAATATGTGATAACATGGATAATATCTTATCTGGTAGTTATCTATTTTAAATGTTTAAATATGTGATAACATGGATAATATCTTATCTGCTAGTTATCTATTTTAAATGTTTAAATATGTGATAACATGGATAATATCTTATCTGATAGATATCTATTTTAAATGTTTAAATATGTGATAACATGGATAATATATGTTATGATTGTTTACCTGATAGTTATCTATTTTAAATGTTTCAATATGTGATAACATGGATATTATCTGTTATGGCTTTATGTTTAATTATATAAATTGAAAATCACAATTTTGGATTATAAATGTGAAACTAGATAATAAAATTAATTCCCATGTTTTAATATAAATTATTTTTCAAAGGGAATTTATTTTTCAAATGGAATTAGAATTTTATTAGTTTCATGTTTATTAGTTGCCAATTTTGTACTTTTTAATTTATTTAGAATTAAACATATATTTTAAACCCTTATTTTTTTCCAAATAACTAAGTGGGTGAGGGAATTTATTAAATATAAATCCCATGGTCTCCATCACTAGTTTGTAAGTGATGTAATTAATTAGCGTGTTGGTCTTGGTGCCTTCCTCCATATCGGACTAATTAATTAGCGGATTCACTAGTACAAACTTTCTTAGGAATAATTCTAGTAATTGTTAATGTGAACCACTTCTCCATCTGAGGGATTCATTATGGAATAATAGATCTAGAATTAAGTGATGGTATACACTTAGCTATAAATAATAGTATCCTCTCCATCTGAGTCACTGCTGTTATTTATAGGACCGAAGCTAAGTCAGCTGTTTAATTTTGTTTGGCACGGCCCGTTGCCTAGATAACAAGATTAATAGGAATTGGCCTGTCTGGACAAATGATGGATAGTAGACGACCTCCCATCGAGGCATGCTATTCACGGTGTATCAGGCTGCTGGCGGATTCTTTTAAAAATTGGTAGAGGGAACCAAAATTTTAAAATGGAATTCAAAGTTTTTTGTTTATGCTCTTCATAATTTGTTATAATTATGTGATTCTCAGGTTTTTAAAATGGCTTTCAACCCTCTTGCTGTTATTCTCAAAGAAAACAAACTTGATGGAACTAATTATATTGACTGGAAAAGAAATTTGGATATTGTACTGACTGCTGAAGAGTACAAGTTTGTGCTCACAGATGTTTGCCCGCAGAAACCTGATGAAGGGGCAACCGAACAGGAAGCCAAGCCTTATCAGAAGTGGGTTAAGGCTGATGAGATGGCGCGGTGTTACATTTTGGCTTCTATGTCAAATGTTCTGCAACATCAGCATCAGTCTATGCCCACAGCCTATGACATAATGTTTAATCTCAAAGAAATGTTTGGGAATCAGACTCGTGCTGCTAGGCAAACTGCTATGAAACATCTGTTGACCACTACCATGGCTGAAGGGACTCCGGTAAGGGATCATGTTCTGAAGATGGTCGGTCTTTTGAATGAACTAGAGATCCTTGGATCTGATATTGATGGGGATACCCATGTCGATATCATTCTCCAGTCGCTGCCTGATTCTTTTAAGCAATTCTGCCTGAATTATAACATGAATAATCTTCATTATTCATTGGCACAATTGCTGAAAGAACTCATGTCAGCCGAGGGCCTCATCAAGAAGCCATCTACTGCACTAGTGACTGAAAAAGGTTCTACTTCTAAGCCGAAAGGTAAGAAGAAGAAGAAAAAGGTTCAGAAACAGGGTAAAGTTCCTCAGGCAGTTAATGGGCCTCAGGGTGGAGTGAAAAAGCCCAAGGGCAAGTGTTTTCACTGCAAGCAGTCAGGGCATTGAAAGAAGCAGTGTCCAGTTTATCTCAGCAAAATGAACAACCAAGGTAAATCTTTTTCACTAGTTGTTGAGACATGTTTAGCGGTGTTATCTACCAGTACTTGGTGTGTAGATACGGGAGCCACTAACCATGTTTGCAATTCTTTGCAGGGGTTCCAGGAAACCAGGCAGCTAAGTGATGGGGAGATTTATCTTCATATGGGCAATGCTACGAAAGTGGCAGCAGTTGCAGTTGGAGATTTTTATTTAAATTTTGGTAGAGACAGAATATTGATATTAAAGGATTGTCTTTATGTACCTTCCATTAGAAGAAATTTGGTTTCAGTTTCTAGTTTGGTTAAAGACGGATATTCTATTTATTTTAATAATTTAGTGACTATTAAATTTAATAAAAGTTTTATCTATTCTGGTTCATTAGTATATGATCTTTATATTATTAATCCTGTCTCTCCAAAACTGCAACTTAATGAATTGAATAACACTAATTGTTTACCATGTAAGAGAAAGGAACCAAACCTATCTTTGGCACTTACGCCTAGGTCATATTAATCTAAAACGGATTTCAAGACTGGTTCAAAATGGGCCATTAGGTTCATTAGAAGTGGAGGCACTTCCAGTCTGTGAATCCTGCTTAGAAGGTAAGATGACCAAGCGGCCTTTTTCGGCTAAAGGCTATAGAGCCAAAGAGCAATTGGAATTGGTTCACTCTGATTTGTGTGGACCCATGACTATCCAGGCTAGAGGTGGCTTTGAGTACTTCATGACCTTCATTGATGACTACTCAAGGTATGGATACATTTATTTGATGCGCCGTAAGTCCAAAGCTTTTGAGAAATTCAAAGAGTATAGGGCGGAAACGGAGAAGCGTCTGGGTAAAAGTATCAAGACACTACGATCCGATCGTGGTGGCGAGTACCTCTTAGGAGAGTTTACTGATTGCTTATCAGTAGAGGGGATTACATCCCAGTTGTCTGCACCTCGTACGCCACAACAAAATGGTGTAGCAGAGAGAAGGAACAGAACTCTTATGGATATGGTGAGATCTATGATGAGTTATTCAGATTTACCTGATTCATTCTGGGGATATGCACTTGAAACAACAGCATATATTCTGAACTTGGTACCAACTAAGTCAGTACCTACTACTCCCACAGAACTTTGGATTGGGCGTAAGCCTAGCCTGCGACGTGTTCGGATTTGGGGTAGTCCAGCACATGTGCTAAAAGGGAAAACAGATAAGTTGGAATCGAGAACAGAAGTTTGTTTGTTTGTTGGATATCCTAGAGGAACGAAAGATGGTTTATTCTATAGTCCTAAGGATCAGAAGGTCATTGTTAGCACCAATGCCCGATTCTTAGAAGAAGACTATGTAATGAACCACAAGCCCGGAAGTAGAATTGTTCTAGAAGAAATGAGAGGAGATAAACCAGTACAAACTTCTTCAGTACCTGTAGTTCAAGAGGAAACACCACATGAAAGTGTTCTTGACATCCCATTGCCTCGTCGTAGTTGGAGGATTGTTGAGACTCGTGCTAATACTGAACCTTGTGGTCCTACCATCAACATGCCGGTTTCACAACCAGAGCAGCGTGTCCCTGATGGTACATAAGGATCAACATCTGCACAGCGTACCACTGATAGTGCACAGCCACAGGAAGTGTCTCGTCGTAGTGGGAGGGTTATTCGTCGACCTTTACGGTATACGCTCTTGGGAGAGTCATATGATAGGATCCCTGATGAGCTAGATACTGATCCCTGTAACTATGATGAAGCACTTAAAGATAAAGATGCAGATCTTTGGCAAAAGGCTATGAAATCTGAGATGGAGTCCATGTACTCTAATCAGGTCTGGGATCTTATAGAACCACCTGAAGGGATAAAACCCATCGGATGCAAGTGGATTTATAAGAAAAAGAGAGGAGCAGATGGAAAGGTTGAAACCTTTAAGGCTAGGCTTGTAGCAAAAGGGTTTACTTAGAAAGAAGGGATCGATTATGAGGAAACTTTTTCGCCGGTAGCCATGCTTAAGTCTATCCGGATTCTCTTATCCATTGCAGCTCATTTCAATTATGAAATTTGGCAAATGGACGTCAAGACAGCATTTCTTAATGGGTATCTTGACGAGTGCATCTATATGATGCAACCAGAAGGTTTTATAGCAAAAGGTCAAAAGCACATGTTGTGCAAGCTTAAAAAATCAATTTATGGACTTAAGCAAGCATCTAGGTCTTGGAATACTCGTTTTGATCAAGCCATTAAATCTTATGGTTTTGATCAATGTCCTGATGAGTCCTGTGTGTACAAAAAGTGTGATGGAAGCGTGGTGGTGTTCTTAGTACTATATGTGGATGATATCTTGCTCATTGGAAATTATGTAGGGGTGTTATCTTCAGTAAAGGTATGGTTATCCAGCTAGTTCGATATGAAAGACTTGGGAGAAGCCAGTCACATTCTTGGGATTAAGCTTTTGCGAGATCGCAAGCAAAGGATGTTGGGCTTATCTCAAGCTACTTATATCGATCAGATTCTTGCCCGCTTTAGCATGCAGGATTCCAAGAAAGGTTTTCTTCCTTTCAGGCATGGAATCACTCTATCCAAGGATCAGTGTCCCAAAACATCAGATGAGATAGAGAAAATGAAGGCAGTTCCTTATGCATCTGCAGTAGGAAGCCTCATGTATGCAATGCTTTGCACTAGACCTGACATCTGCTTTGCTGTTGGCATGGTCAGCAGATATCAGTCTAACCCTGGGCAAGAACATTGGACAGCGGTAAAACATATAATCAAGTACCTAAAAAGGACTAGAGATTATATGTTGGTTTACCAGGCAGATAGTCTACCCTTAGGGTACACAGACTCAGACTTCCAGTCAGATAAAGATTCCAGAAAGTCTACCTCTGGTTATATGTTTACCCTAGGAGGTGGAGCCATTAGTTGGAAGAGCATCAAGCAATCTTGCATTGCTGATTCCACCATGGAGGCCGAATATGTGGCAGCCTCTGAGGCAGCCAAGGAGGCAGTTTGGCTCAGAAACTTCCTATTGGATCTAGGAGTGGTTCCTTCAATGCAATTGGATATTACACTTTACTGTGATAATAGTGGAGCAGTTGCTAACTCAAAGGAACCTAGGACCCATAAGAAGGGAAAACACATTGAGTGCAAGTATCATCTGATTAGAGATATTGTACAAAGAGGAGATGTAGTGGTGACCAAGATAGCATCAGCAGACAATCTGGCAGATCCTTTTACAAAGAGCTTACCAGCTAAGACTTTTGATAGACATGTAGAGGGAATGGGAGTGAGATGTGTGGCATCATGGCTTTGAGTCTAAGTGGGAGATTGTTAGGGCTATATACTAAAAGCCATGTTTTTATGTAATAGACCTTA
>JAESVK010070189.1:0-31986 GCA_017140935.1 Hamamelis virginiana
AATGCCCAATAAATAATCCTATGACTAGGAATATCTAAGAAAGAAATTTTTAGCAATATAAGTCTCCTAATCTCAACTCTTGAGATCTTATATTTACATTCCTTCTAAGGACTTATCATGAATATAATAACAGAAGAATACATGATAATCAAAAGCCCATATTATTAATGAATAATAATAATACATGAACCAACTTTATGTCCTAAATTACACCAGTGAAATTGGCTATTAGGGCATATTACTAACAATCTCCCACTTGCACTAAAGCCAATCGCCCATGTATCTCATACCCACCTTCTCAAGATGTCGATCAAGACTCTGAAGAGTCAGTGCCTTAGTGAATGGGTCTGCTACTTTATCCGCAGATGCGATCTTCTAAATGCAGATGTCACCTCTAGCAATAATCTCTCTGATTATGTGATATCGCCGCTCGATGTGTTTGGACTTCTGATGAGACCTTGGTTCCTTTGCTTGCGCAATAGCTCCATTGTTGTCACAATATAAAGATATAGGTGACTCAATGGTAGGAACAACTCCAAGTTCAGAGACGAACTTCCTAATCCAAACAGCTTCCTTGGCAGCTTCAGATGCTGCAATGTACTCAGCCTCAGTAGTGGAATCCGCTGTAGTACTTTGCTTACAGCTTTTCCAACTAACTACTCCACCATTTAAGGTGAAGATATATCCAGAATTAGATTTTCTATCATCAATATCTGATTGAAAATCTGAATCAGTATAACCATCAACTGTTAGCTCTCCTCCTCCATAGACAAGAATTAAATCCTTAGTCCTTCTTAAGTACTTAAGGATATTCTTGACTGCAATCCAGTGTTCTGAACCTGGATTAGATTGATATCTACTAGTCACACTCACAGCATGACTAATATCAGGTCGTGTACATAGCATAGCATACATAAGACTTCCACTAGCCGAAGCATATGGAATCTTACTCATGCTATCTCTTTCCTCTGGTGTCTTGGGGCTCATGCCCCTGGAAAGATGAATTCCATGTCTGAAAGGAATTAAACCTCTTTTGGAATTCTCCATGTTGAACCTTTTCAACACTTTATCTATGTACATGGATTGGGAGAGTCCAAGCAACCTTCTAGATCTATCTCTATAGACCTTTATACCTAGTATATAGGATGCTTCTCCCAAATCCTTCATGGAAAAGTTTTGTGAAAGCCAAAGCTTGACTGTTGATAACATTCCTACATCATTCCCAATAAGTAGAATATCATCAACATATAGAATAAGAAAAGAAATTGCACTCCCACTAACCTTCTTGTACACACAAGGTTCATCCATGTTTTGAAGAAATCCAAACGATTTGATTGCTTCATTAAACCGGATGTTCCAACTTCTAGAAGCTTGTTTAAGTCCATAAATGGACCTCTGTAGCTTGCACACTTTGTGGTCATCACCACTAGATGTAAAGCCTTCAGGCTGCTCCATATAAATGTCTTCCTCAATGTTTCCATTAAGGAAAGCAGTCTTTACATCCATCTGCCATATTTCATAGTCATGGTGTGCAGCTATAGATAATAAGATCCGAATGGATTTTAGCATAGCTACTGGCGAAAAGGTTTCTTTATAGTCAACACCTTGTCTTTGTTTGTAACCTTTTGCCACTAGTCTTGCCTTGTAGGTCTCTACCTTTCCATCCGAGCCTATCTTCCTTTTGTAGATCCATTTGCAGCCAATAGGTACTATACCTTGTGGTGGATCTACTAAAGTCCAGACTTGGTTGGAATACATAGAATCCATTTCGGATTTCATAGCTTCTTGCCATCTTCTAGAATCGATGTCTAACATCGCCTCTTCATAGTTATTAGGATCATCTGGGTGTTCATTATCACCTAGGAACAATTCCTTATCCTCCTCATGAAGATAGCCATATCTTTGAGGTGGTGCAGATATCCTAGTGGATCTACGAACAGGTTGTGTATCTTCAGGTACTGTCTCAACAGGGACAGGGTCTGTCTCAATAGGGACAGGTGGTGAGTCAGGATATGTTTGTGGCTCGTCAGAAATTTCTGAAATCTCTTCAAGTTCTATCTTTCTACCTTTGCCTCCTTCTTGAATAAACTCTTTTTCAAGAAAAGTGGCAAACTTACTAACAAACACTTTCTGTTCATTAGGTTGATAGAAGTAATATCCCAATGATTCTTTGGGATAACCCACAAACAAACATTTTTCTGATCTTGATTCAAGTTTATCCACATTATGTTTCTTAACATATGCTGGACAACCCCAAACCTTAAGATGATTAAGGCTTGGTTTCTTCCCATGCCATATCTCATATGGGGTTTTGGGGACAGACTTGGTTGGAACCCTATTTAATAAATATGCAGCAGTTTCAAGGGCATATCCCCAAAAGGAGATAGGTAAATCAGTATAACTCATCATGGATCGAACCATATCTAATAAAGTTCGATTCCTTCTCTCAGATACACCATTTAACTGTGGTGTTCTAGGAGGAGTTAACTGTGATAGAATGCCAGCCAGCTTGAGATGATCCAAGAACTCAGTAGTTAAGTATTCACCTCCTCGATCTGATCGAAGAGCTTTAATATTCTTGCTAGTTTGTTTTTCTACTTCATATCTGAATTCTTTGAACTTTTCAAAAGCTTCAGATTTGTACTTCATTAAGTACACATATCCTTTACGTGAATGATCATCAGTAAAGGTAATGAAATAAGAAAAACCTCCTCTAGCTACTTTGCTCATTGGTCCACATACATCACTATGTATTAAACCCAGTATATTTGCAGCCCTTTCACTGTGACCAGTAAAGGGTGACTTGGTCATTTTACCCATGAGACAAGATTCACAAGTTGGATAGGGTACGAATACTAATGAACTCAATTGTCCATCCTGAACCAACTTGTTAATCCTATCTTCACTAATATGACCTAGTCTCAAATGCCACATATATGTTGGAATTTCATCATCTCTTGGTCTCTTAAGATTTCTTACATTCTTATCATTTTGCTCTATGTAATTAACATTACCATTAATATTTAAGAAGTAAAGACCGTTTAAATAAATGCCAGTAGCTACTAAATCATTATTTAGAGAAATGGAACAAATGTTTTTCCCCAAAACAATACTATAACCAGTTCTACATAATGCAGAAATTGAAATAATGTTCCTTATTATCTTAGGCATAAATAAACAATCAGCTAATTCTAAAATATCTCCGGATGGTAATGTCAAGAAGCAAGTCCCCATAGCTAATGCAGCAACTCTTGCTCCATTTCCCACTCGAAGGGTAACTTCTCCTTTACTCAGCCTTCTGCTTCTCTTTAGATCCTGCATAGAGTTACAAATGTGTGAACTTGCACCAGAATCTAAAACCCAAGTAGAGGCAGAACTAACAGATAAGTTAGTTTCAATAAATAGAGCATCAGCCATACCTTCTGAAGGTTGGTTCTTTATGGAAGCCAGGTACTCCCTGCAGTTCCTCTTCCAATGCTCAGTCTTGCCACAATGGAAGCATTTTCCTTTTGAATTGGTCTTTTCAGATTTGGCCTTGCCTTTCTGAACCCCTCCCTTAGCTTTTAGATTGTTCTTCTTCCCCTTCTTCTTGTTACCCTTGCCCTTAGGCTTAGATTTAGAAGAAGTGGAAGCCCCATCTATAGCCATGATGGTTCCTTTACCTTTCTTCATGGTTCCCTCAGCAGTAATAAGTAATTTTAATAAATCAGAGAGAGAGTTCACCAAGTCATTCATATGGTAGTTCATAACTACATTAGCAAAGGAATCAGGAAGAGATTGCAATATGATATCAGTGGAGAAATTTGCATCTAAAATGATATCTAGCTTTGCAAGCTGCTCAATATGACTGATCATCTTGAGCACATGATCATTAACAGATGTCCCTTCTTGCATCTTGGAACAAAAAAGATCTTTGGCAGCTTGATACTTTGCCAAACGACTCTGTTCACCATACAACTCTTGCAGATGAATCAGAATTGCTTTAGCACTATCCATTGTGTCATGCTGCTTCTGAAGCTCATTGGTCATTGATGCTAGCATATAGCATCTAACCTGCATGTCATCCTCCTGCCACTTTCTAAAAGTGTCTCTTTCTTCCTCTGATGCACCATCAGGAAGGAATGCTGGCATAGGTTCATCATAGGCAATCTTATCGGAATTGAGAACTATTCTCAAATTCCTCAGCCAATCCATAAAATTAGGTCCAGTCAGTCTGTTGCTATCAAGAATTCTGGTTAAGGGATTAAGGTGAGCCATTGGTGATCTACAAATAAAAACAGAAAATCAGTTGATTCAAATATATGTCCATTATTACTGGGTCTTAAGTATAATGGTACCTCCCACTATTTCATCAAATCCCATACTCCCTCAGAATAGGATTTGGGAATTTATCTAATAAATTCCTAGTGGGGATTGGAGTCCCATTGTGAATTAATGGTACCTCACATAATAGTTTCTAGGTCCATTAATTCCTAATGAGTAGATGACTCTTCATCTAATGCATCTTAAGCAAGTCCCAATCATCCTTTCGCCTTTAGTTTTAATAAACCTCACATAATAGTTTCTTGATTTATTTAAACTAATTAAGTCATACCCATCATTTCTTATAAGTATAGTTAAACTAATATAAACCTCACATAATAGTTTCTTGATCTATATTAGTTTGCCATCTCATAATATCTCATATTTAAATAGGTTAATTACAACCCAAATGTGTGAATAATCCCCTACATATCTGCAGCCATCATATCCAAACAAGGAGTTCTAATTAATCTACAATGATGGAAGGCTATGATAGAATATTCTTAATATTCCTTCATAACAACTTAATATTAATCTTTGAGGGGATTTAAGGTCTCATCATATTAAATTAAACATGCATCACATACATATAACATGTATCACATACATAAATATGTTGTTACTATTTTTAGTCTTTATAAATGTAATAATAGAAGCTCTCACTATCTCTTTTAAAACATTTAACTTTTAAAGTCATGAGTAGTGAGGAGTCTCATATATTACATTTAATCCATAGACATAAAATAATAATTAACATAGTGAGCCTTTAACATTCATCACATAAATAGGCTCTTGAATTGATTATGGACTTTATTTAAGGCTATAGGGAGGTAATATGGTGATCGCAAAATAAATGGAAAACCCCTAAACATGCATCTATGAAGTCTTCCATAAGCTCCATAGTCCTCCATGCTCCTTTTGTGCCTCTCCATGCTCCAAGCCTCCATTCTTGATAATTACATTTAAATTAAAAAGAATACATAGAGTGAAGAGGCATGCAATGTTAGAAGTATGCCCTAAAACCAATCCTAAAGGGTATATTGAGTTTCATATTATCTATATATGGAAGGTATAACTTATCTAATATGTTCTCACATATATGATAAGGTCCATGAATAAATGATAAGAGAAATATGCATCTCAAAGAGTTGAGATAGAGAGACTGATATTTCTCATATACATCTATTCTAAAAGAGTTCCTACTCGAAGGTTTATTAAAGTGGATATTTAATTAACCGTATGAAGAGTAGCACAGATTTAAACCAACTCATTTGGAGGATAGGTAGTCTTTCCTATCAGTGTAGTGACACTTAGGTTAATCTGTGGGTGCATATTAGAGAATATGTACACTGAACATGATCTGCAAAGAGTATTCCTATGGTAGTTTTGTCAAAGGAATATTCTAGTGTTATGTCCATTTATTTGGTAGTCCTTAGACCTGAGACACCATAGCTGTCTTGTGCATAGGTTGCTAGAGTTTGATAGTATCTCGTACAGCCTTATCCATTAGGTTGTAATCGGTGCTTATTGGCTCTAATGAGTTATGCATGAAGATGGATGAGTGTGCAATAAGGGATCATCACTCTCAGTTATATGAGAGAGAATGTCAGGATAAGTTCACAAAGATAATTCTCAAAGGGAACCTCTGGCCAGAGTGATAGGTAAACAGTGAAAAGTGTTTCACTGCGATTACCTTATTGAGATTATATTTTGTGGGACAGATATCAAGTGGTTGAGATAGGGTTTGACTAAAACCATACCTATTATCTTAACTGTGACATTAGGGGATGAAGGATTAAATAACATGAAGGGTTCACATAGTTCTGCTATTCACCTAAACCTAGGGTATGTCATGATATGTTGCTAGATGTCACTCATGACCAGTGAAAGCCTATTGATAAAGTGTTATCAATGAGGGCAAAATTGGAATCGTTCCAATTGAACCTTAAAATAGAAAGTTTTTATTTTTAGGAGACATAGAGATGTCCCTGTCCACTGCTAGGTTAGGGTGAACCCAAAGGGTCACACACAATAGAGAGTAAGTGAGTTTCTTAAACTTGTGGGAGGGGAATCCTGTCTTTGAGTTATGTTTGATTTTAATTATTAAAGGTTAATTAATTAAAAGTCAAACTTAACCAAGAATAGGATTACTCTATTCAAGGATGTTTGGTCATGCTAGCACTAGTAACCAAACACTCCTTAAAGAGGAGATAGTTTATAAATATGAGGAGAGGCAACCCTAATTAATAAGTCTTGAAAATTCTAGGGTTCCCACCCCCATAGCCGAATTCTCTCTCTCCTCTCCCTCTCCATGCTAGTTTGTTTCACAAGGGTTGTGGAAGACTAGAAGGTTCAAGGAATCTTGCTCTCGTGTGGATACGCTTTGGAGGTTTCATCTCTTTGAAACTTGGAGGAAAGCTACATCAAAAACACAATCAAGTAAGGTTTAGTTATGTTGATTAATATTCATTCTTGTTTGTATGTGTTTTTAAATACATGACCCCATGCTCGAAACGATTCTTGAAGGTTTGTGAATATGGATTGATTTTATAAAAGAAAAAGTTTTGTTTTTCCTCTTCCGCTGCGAATCCATGGTTTTTTAATCACAATACCTTTCAGGTGCATCATTTAAGCGCAATGACCAATCCTTTCGGTCGGGCCTATCGGTCTTCTCTAAAATATGCTTGATTTCCCTATTTGACACCTCCACTTGGCCACTTGTTTGAGGATGGTATGGGGTGGCTACCATGTGGGTAATGGAGTATTTTGCAACCAATGCTGCAAAGGGTCTATTGTTAAAATGAGATCCTCCATCACTTATGATTGCCCTAGGAAAACCGAATCGAGACAAAATGTTTTCTTGCAAGAATTTTACCACAACCTTGTGGTCATTGGTTCGAGTGGCCACAACTTCCACCTACTTAGACACATAATCAACCCCGACTAGAATGTACTCAAAATCATGGGAGACTGGGAATGGGCCCATAAAATCGATGCCCCACACATCAAAGATTTCAACTATCAGAATTGGGCTCAAGGGCATCATGTCTCTTTTAGAAATATTTCCCATCCTTTGGCAATTTTTACAAGCGTTACAAAACTCTAAGGCATCCCTAAAGAGTGTAGGCCAATAGAACCCACATTGCAAGACTTTTGCAGTAGTCTTTTTCCCACTAAAATGACCCCCACACGCCAAGGTATGACAAAACCTCAAAATATCTTGCACTACATGCTCTGGGACACATTTACGAATTACTTGATCTACACAATATTTAAAAAGAATAGGATCTACCCAAAAATAGTATTTGATTTGTGTATAAAAACGATTTTTCCTATTCTTATCCCAATCTGATGGGATGAGTCCCGTGGTGAGATAATTGATAATATGAGCATACCAAGGCAAGTGATGGTGTGAAATGGTCAAAATGTGCTCATCGGGGAATTTATCTTGAATGGGTGCAATGTCTAGAGATGGATTTACCAAAATTCTTGACAAATGGTCAGCCACAACATTTTCACAACCCTTCTTGTCCCTAATTTCATAATCCAACTCTTGAAGCAAGAGTATCCACCTAATCAGTTTAGGTTTAGTTTATCTCTTGGATAGAAGGTACTTCAATCCTGCATGATCAGAAAACACAATGACCTTTGATGCAAGAAGGTATGATCTAAATTTATCGAACGCAAAGACCACTGCTAGGAGCTCCTTTTCAGTTGTGGTGTAATTGATTTGGGCATCAACAAATGTTTTACTAGCATAGTAAATGACATGAGAATTCTTCCCTATTTTCTGCCCTAGAACCGCCCCAATTGCATAGTCAGAGGCATCACACATAACCTCAAATGGAATAGACCAATTAGGTGCTTGTATGATTGTGGCGTGCTCAAAGATGAGCAAAGCTTTCAAAGGCTTCCATACAGTCCTTGTAAAAAACAAAAGGTGCATCCTTGGCCAACAAAGCTTTGCAATCTTGCTAAAGTCCTTGATGAATCTCCCTATAGAAACCCGCATGCCCTAAGAATGACCGGATTTGTTTGACAGTGGTTGGGGGAGGTAATTTGGCTATCAACTCTACTTTCGCCCTATCCACTTCAATACCCCTCTTAGACACAACATGTCCTAAGACTATGCCCTCTTGTACCATAAAATGGCTTTTTTCCCAACTCAGCACCAAGTTTTTCTCACAAGATCTATTCAAAACCTTGTCAAGGTGGGAAATGCATTCATCAAAAGAAGATCCAAACACAGAAAAGTCATCCATGAAGACTTCGAGAAAATCACCTATCATGTCAGAAAATATGGCCGTCATACATCTTTGGAATGTACTTGGCGCATTACATAAATCGAAGGACATACGCCTAAAAGCAAAAGTGCCAAAAGGGCATGTGAAAGTGGTATTTTCTTGATCCTCAGGGTACACAGCTATTTGGTTATATTCAGAATAACCATCAAAGAAACAGTAATAGCTTTGACCTGCCAATTTCTCTAGAATTTGATCAATGTAAGGGAGTGGGAAATAGTCCTTCCTAGTCTTGGAATTCAGCTTCCTATAGTAAACACAAACTCTCCATCCTGTAGTGGCTCTAGTTGGGACTAGAATACCCTGATCATTGGCCACTACAGTAATTCCAGACTTCTTAGGGACAACCTGGGTAGGAGCTACCCACTTACTATCAGAGATGCGGTATATGATACCCGCATCCAACAGTTTAAGCACTTCTTTCTTCACCACTTCCTTCATGTTTGGGTTGAGTTTTCTTTGAACTTCTCTAGATGGCCTAGCCCCCTCTTCTAAGTGAATACGATGCATGCAAATGGATGGGTCAATCCCCTTCAAATCCGCTACCGACCAACCTATTGCTTCCCTATACTTTATCAAAGTATCAATTAGGGCTCTCTTTTGTAAGTCACTCAAACCAGAGGCAATAATGACAGGGAGAGTATCATTGGGCCCTAAGAACATATACTTCAGATGGGATGGCAAAGGTTTGAACTCAAGTGTAGGAGGTGACTCCAAAGAGCTAGGCATAGGTGTACTAGCGAAAGGTGGTAAGGGTTCGGGTTTAGGTGTCCAAGTTAGGCTACCTATGGATTGGGATGACTCCAACACTTGATTAACTTCCTCAATGGCTGAGTCAATGTCAAAGCTGTCAGTGTCAAAGTAGGCAAGGCATGCCTCCAAAGGGTCCTCAGTAAGAATGAATGGGAGAGACTCTTCAACTAGCTCATCAATGATATCCACAAATGAACATTCCTCAAAGTGATGAGGATGGTTAGCCGCATGATAGACTTGCAGCTTGGCCTTCATATTACCAAAAGACACCTCCATAATGCCAGATTTGCAGTGAAGAACTGCATTAGCGGTCACCAACAATGGTCTACCTATAATCACAGGGATTTGGGGTCTACCACTATCAACAGGTTCCATGTCTAAGACTATGAAGTCGGCAGGGAAGACAAATGATTCTATCTTAACAAGCACATCATGTAGAACTCCCCTAGGTACCTTAGTTGACCTATCAGCAAACTGGAGAACGGTGGGTATAGGCTTTAATTCTCCTAATTCCATCTTCGCATACACAGAGTATGGAAGAATGTTCAAACTAGCCCCAAAATCTACCAACGCTCTATCCACAAAATGATCTCCTAGGAAACATGGTATGGTGGGTGTCCCAAAGTCTTTCTTCTTAACAGGGATTTGGTATTGGCAGACTGCACTAGCTATATCAACAAGTGCTGAGGATTGAGCCAAATGCACACGCTCTCTCCTTTGATGGGTACACAAATCCTTCAAAAATTTGGCATAAGATGGAATTTATTTGATTGCCTCAAGAAGTGGAATATTGATTCTCACTTGTTTTAATTGAAAGAATATCGATGAACAACAAAGGATTCGCAGCGGAAGACAAAATAGAATTTAAAATTTTTGAATCCGTTCATCCAAATCCTTCTAGGATACTAACAAGCATGGAACCACATATGTAAATAAACAAGAACAATATTTAACAACTTAAATAAATCTTACTTGAATATGCTTTGCGATGTAGCTTTCCTTCAAGTTTCAAAACTATGAAACCTCCAATGGTATCCACACGAATGTAAAACTTCTCGAACCCTTCTAGTCCTTCATAACCCTTTGAGAGGAGCTAGGTTGGAGAGGGAGAGAGGAGAGGGACGGCTAGAGAGAGAGTGAGCCCTAGGAGTAGTGATGATTATTATTTTAGGGTTCCCTCTCTTCTTATTTATAAACTTTCTCCTCCTTTTGGAGTGTTTGGTTACTAGTGCTAGCATGACCAACCATTATTGTATAGAGTAACCCTATTCTTGGTTATGTTTGACTTTTAATTAATTAACCATTAATAATTAAAATCAAACATATTTCAAAGATAGAATTCCCCTCCCACAAGTTCAAGAAACTCACTTACACCCTATTGTGTGTGACCCTTTGGGTTCACCCTAACCTAGCAGTGGACAGGGACATCTCTATGTCTCCTAAAAATAGAAACTTTCTATTTTAAGGTTCAATTGGAACGATTCCAATTTTGCCCTTATTGATAACACTTTATCAATAGGCTTTCACTGGTCATGAGTGACATCTAGCAATATATCATGACGTACCCTAGGTTTAAGTGAATAGCAGAACTATGTGAACCCTTCATGTTACTTAATCCTTCATCCCCTAATGTCACTGTTTAGATAATAGGTATGGTTATTAGTCAAACCCTATCTTAACAACTTGATATCTGTCCCACAAAATATAATCTCAATAAGGCAATCGCAGTGAAACTCTTTTCACTGTTTACCTATCACTCTGGCCAGAGGTTCCCTTTGAGAATTATCTTTATGAACTAATCCTGACATTCTCTCTCATCAACTGAAAGTGATGATTCCTTATTGCACACTGATCCATCTTCATGCATAACTCATTAGAGCCAATAAGCACCGATTACAACCTTATGGATAAGGCTGTACAAGATGCTATCAAACTCTAGCAACCTATGCATAAGACAACTATGGTGTCTCAGGTCTAAGGACTACCAAATAAATGGACGTAACATTAGAATATTCCTTTGACAGAACTACCATAGGAACATTCTTTGTAGATCATGTTCAGTGTACATATTCTCTAATATGCACCCACAGATTAACCTAAGTGTCACTACACTGATAGGAAAGACTACCTATCCTCCATAGGAGTTAGTTTAAATCTGTGCTACTCTTTAAACGGTTAATCAAATATCCACTTTAATAAACCTTTGAGTAGGAACTCTTTTAGAATAAATGTGTATGAGAAATATCAGTCTCTCTATCTCAACACCTTGAGATGCATATTTCTCTTATCATTTATTCATGGACCTTATCATATATGTTTGTACACATAAGATAAGTTATACCTTCCATATATTATAATATGAAATTAATATACCCTTTAGGATTGGTTTTAGGGCATACTTCTAACATGAATACCTCTAGAATATCATCAATTGAAGCTCCTTTTTTGGATTTTTTAGCGGGCGACACAAGCGCCGAAGGAAAAGGTGCTTTGGGCACATAGGATGCCACAGGGTCTTCTACCTCAGAGGGAAAGTTATCCCTCTCAATTTCCTCTAAAATTTCTTTTTTTGGACTTCTCTCTTTTCTCTTGCCACTCTCATCATTCCCTACATCTCCAATTGGAGGTGAACTATCCTCCTCCATAACATCCTCTCCTACTTTGTTATCCACAACCTTCCCACTTCTAAGAACAGTTATAGCTTGCACATACTCATGCTTGACTGGCTCTTGAGAGGTAGAACTCTCAGCCACATAAGCTCCCTTGGGGTTCCTAACCGGTTGACTAGGTAGTTTACCCCCTTCCCTACGGTTCAAGGAAGCTGCTATTTGGCCCATTTGAGTTTCAAGCTTAGCAATAGACTGTGAATGAGAATAAAAGAGTTGGTTATTGGCTTCCATGGTTTTTAGAGCACTCAACACTTGCTCCTCAAATCCTGGAGTTCTTTGGGGTGGTTGGGATTGGGGTGCTTGAACGACTTGTTGGGGTAGAGGGTTGTATGGTGTTTGAGAATGAGGCACCATGGTGCCTTGAGATTGGTATTGATTTTGAGGGTGAGGAGGCCTATTAGGTGCAACCATGCCCTGATTGGGTCCTTGGTAATTAGATCTTACGGGTTGAGAAGATTGGGTGGTAGGCCTTGGTGGTTGTTGTTGACCCCAATGAAAATTTGGATGATTTGCCCACCCAGGGTTGTAGGTGTTAGCCTTATGGCTTCCTCCCATATTTGTTAAATGATTTTGATGATAACAAACATTGTGTTTTGATCTATCATGTGTATATGAATACATTGTTGTATTGCACATGGTAATATTGTTGTATTACATATGAATATATTGATATATTGCATATGAATATTTTGATGTTCATTCGTGTTTATTGCTAAACCATTTTGAATGAATGTTCATTGGACAATGTCATATTAGTTACTTTATTAACATTGTCATATTTATTTAATGTTTATTTGGCTAACCTTATTGATTGATTGATATTATCCTAGTGTTCTTGTATATCCATTTTTGTATATGTGTTTATAAGAATATAATAGGATTCAAGTTGTCAATGAAGAAGACTCAAGCCATCATGAAGCTCATGTACTACAATGAACCTTATGGGGATTTGAATATGTTGCATATTCACTTAAAGACTTTGAAGAGCTATTGCATTGATGCAATCCTATCATGAGCCACAACATTATTGAAGTGTAATGATACCCTCCAACTTAAACTTTGCTAGTCCCTAGCAAACCACTGAATCTTAAAATAAATAAATTAAAGAAAAACTAACTATCCACAAACAATAAAACTAAATAAAAGCCACTTTCGCAGGGAATCGCGATTGCATTTAGCGTATGCAACAAGCCTTTAAACCCCTAGGTTACCCCTAGTGGACGAGTTATAGCCTCGTGAGGGTTTGCAGAAATGACACCCACAAACATAAGGACTGACTCAATAATAAACAAAATAGAAAAGACTAAACGAAACATGCAAACCCAACAGGTAAACAAATCTCATATCTGATTACTCGAACATAACATGCATATTACACCACTGAAAATACATAACTCGTGTATTACTGGATCTAGTTCTGAATAAACAAGTTCTCAAATGTGTATGTGGGCGTAACCAAAGGTGAATGAACCTGTAGTGTTTAAAGCTCATGAAAGTAACCTTGTAGTGAATTTCAACTTCAAATTCTCTCTATGGTGTTCACTCTAAAAAAGAATGTATCACTGAAATGGGTATGAAGAATGTAAATTATCCCAAAAAGAATATATAAGTTGAAAAACTCATACATAAAGCTTAAAGAACAAAGAGTACTGAAATAAGAACAATTATGCACCAACATTCACCAATTGATAACACACATATGGCATGGAAATAAATAATACTCATAAGGGAACATTAAGCCGAATTAAAATAGAAACCAAGGACTTGTATTAGCTGTATTGTACTTGGGTTACAAAAAGAATCGGTTTGCCAAAATTAGGATGATTTAAAAATATGGTTCAGGAATCTACCCTAAATCATCCTCCTATACCTATACCTATACCCCAAAAACAACTGACTCCAGACTGAACTAAACAAAGGACTGACTGACTCACTGACAACTCAACCTAAAACTAATCACCACCCTCATCGACATCAGAGCGCTGCTCAACTCGAGCTCTCATCTCATCCTGTGGACCCTCCGGTACCACATCCTCGGCATGAGTATCCCCAGCTGGGATATCAGCTCCAACCTCCTCAGGCTCATCAAAAAGTGCAAAATCAGCAACCGTGAGAGGCAGCTCCTGCTGTATACGCCAAAGAACTCTCTGCCGGGCAGACTGACGCTGCAACTCAGCTCGGATCTGCTCCTGCTCTCTCATAATAGTCTGCTGCCCCTTTAAAAGCTGCTGGAGCATACTCTCAACACTAGGCTGTGCAGGCCTACTAGACGGCTCACCCTCGGCGGATGGCTCGAGTGGATCAGATCCTGGCTCTCTAGCAGAGATAACCGGCCTTTTCCTCTTCTTCATTCCCCCACTAGCCTGTGCCCTAGCGGCTTTCTGAGCCCGCTCAATGGTAACCGGAGTGATAGGACCTTCACCCCATAAAAATGTCTCCTCAGTATCCACTCCAGCTTCTATACAAAGTTTGGTGATCATTTGGGGAAAAGGCATGTTATTGCGCGGTCTGGCAACGATGTAGGACTTAATTTCATTGAAAACTAAAAGCGCAATATCCATAGTCGTCTCTGCCATAAACTCGACTAGTAATTGTATCGCCTCTAAGGATGCCAGAGAATCTGTCCCGCGAGGTCGAAGATTTGCAAATAACAGCTTATTCACAGCTGCATACTCCGGTTTCAAGTTACCCGCTGAAAATAATTTCCCGTCCCCTTTATTCTCATCCAGACAAGCAATGGCTGCACAGGCCTGAGGGCCTTTCGGAACATATCCTCCATGTGGATACTCCACAGACTGTGGAACGGGTCGCTCACATCCAAGATACGCAGCAATCATATCAATAGAAACTGAAACGGTAAGGTCTCCAATCTCAGCAGTAATGGTCTCATCATCAAGCTCATCCTCCCTCGCCGCAACGTAAAACTGGCGCACCAAAGAGGGTTTATATCCCTCGCCCTTCTCCATCCATGCAGTCAACTCGCGCCACATCAATTTCTGAACAATAACACTATCCTCGCCAAATGAAGTAGCACTGACATATCGCTCGCAATTGAATCTGCGAGACTCAATGAACTCTTCCCAAGACTGCGTATTTCCTTTCTTCTTCTTCTGTGGAGGAACAGTAGTAGCAGGCATACGCCGAGTCTGGGTGCCAGCCTCTTTGGCTGGTCTCCTAGCTCGTGCGGGTGTATCAAGAGAATCTATATCATCGGAATATGCACCCGAAGTATCACCTGCTGGTCGTCTATATCCTGGATCCGAGGCGGAATCACTGAAGTCGGTACTCGATTCTGATGACTGATCCCTAACTCTCTTTCCTTTTTTTGAATACGTGGCAGCAGCTCGGCGAGGCCTAGGAGGTGCAGGGGCAGCCTGAGCTGCTGTCTGTGCACTCTTCAATGGGACAGGTGCCGGTTTAGTTTTCTGTACAACCCGAGTTTTGTCCTTCTTACCCTTCGAAACCGATTGGGCGGTTTGCTTTAGTTTTGCCATGTTCAAATTACTAATCCACTAAATCACTAGCCTCCACAATCACCAGAAACAAGTAACCACACTATCACAGTAACCTTTCACCCACAAAACCGGTAAAAGGACAGCAGTAACCCTAATAAAACACCTCAACACAGCAGCACACCATAGCCAAAAGTTCCCAACACCCAACACAGCAATGACACCAATTCAGAAGATTTTTAACCCAAATTTGAAATTTACTTGATCTCAGACCCAAATAAAAACTCACTGGTTTCTGACCTTATAGCCCGAACTTGTTTTCAGCAGCCTTAATTTAGGTGATGAAGATATACAAGCAACCCCTGATCACAACCACTCAATGACGAATTTTATTCAAACCCCTGCCAAGCCCTGATTTTCTTCAAAATCGAAATAAAGGTTTAATGGAATTTTTGGATTTTGAGAGCATGGATTTTGGGTGATGATGGAAGCTAGTAAAATAAAATTAGGGAAATTAGAGATGGGATATTTGGTATATGGGAAGTCTTACCGGCGGTGGTGGAGGTTCGTGGTGTTTTATGGTGGGTGGTGATGGATTATGGTGGCTGGTCGGCGGCGAGAGATGGACTGTGGTGGCTGGTAATAGAACTTGCCGGTGGTGGTGGAGGTTTATGATGTTAGGGATTTGAGAAGATGAAGGCTACTTCCAGTAAATGGGTGACGAGAAAGGAGGTCGAGGATGGAGGACTAACTGGCGGTGAGAACTGGGTTTTCCGGCGATGGGCTTGGTCTACGGTGGTGAGTTTGCCGGAGGTGATGAGCTCGCCGGCGATGTGGAGTGTGCTGATGGTGAGGGCTCTTGAAGAATGCGCGGGATGAGGAGTGAAAGAGGGTTTGGGTTTGAAAGAAAGAAAAAGCCTTAAGTAAAAAAAATTCGAATTTTTACCTGCTAGAAATAAAAAAAAATTTTTTTTTTTAGTTAGGCTGGCCTATCGCAAGTGAAGAATGAGCCTATCGATAGGGTCAATAGCCAGAGATTTTTTTAGTTACTGTCTATCGATAGAGGCAATTTTTTATCGATAGTCAGTCTATCGATCAACCTACATTGTCCACTTTTTTCAATTTTCTTTATCCAAGAGCCTCCCCGAACACTTATAACACCCTTTTCACATGACATTTCATCTTTCAACTCACTTTCGACTCATTTTGCACTGAAGATTCTTTCTTCTCATTTCTGAACTGCCTGAAAACTGCTTTAAACTGACAACTGAAAATTCAGAACCACAACCAAACCTTACTTAGGCTCCTAAGTGCAAGAACGAATGGATATGGAGGCCCGAACATGGGTTCAAGTGGTGACCAGACTTGACAGACCAACAACACAGGCTCAAGGACTCAAAAGAAAGCCTTGATTTCAAATTCAATCATGCATTATGTTCCCAAATGATAAGAAGTTATCCATGCTATAATGTGCATATAATTGAGCAAACATCGATGCATAATTCAAAACAAGAAATCAAATACGCTGAAATGATTAATGAGTAATATTTAACCCAAGAAAGATGTGAAAGGTTCAAATAAAGCACATAAGGTTATAAGTCTCCATTCTATTTCAAAGTTGGCTTTCATAAGCTAAAATGCATTAAGGAACATATCACCAATGTTTGTGCATGTGTATTATTTGAGAAACAAGTTCAAGCATCACTAAAACCGTATTGTACCTTTATTACGATCCAATGGGTAAAACATATGCAAGAAAGTTAGGGAAATCAGCATAATAGATTGATTCACTAAATTGAAAAAAAAATGACTCAGAATTTCATAGCACACATGCAATCATAAACATATGAATGAACAATGTAAGATAGCAAACATGCATATGAAGTGTATGAACATGACCCCCCTCCAACTTAAAACCCAACATTGTCCCCAATGATGGTAAGTGAACAGGACACAAAAAGAAAAAGACTCAAACGACATTAATGGTAAAAAAAAAATGAACACCCCCTCCAACTTGATCCTAGCATTGTCCCCAATGATGGAGAATATCAAAGAACGGACCGAGAAGGACGGAAAATTCAAGCACCGACAAAAGCTAATAAAAACTAAGGTTAAAACATGGGTTTCCTCCCAAGAAGAGCTAAGTTTAACGTCCTCAGCCAGACGTAGTGGTAGTTCTCAGTCGAACTCATAAGTGGGATCCTCAAGATCCATGGACTCAACCACCATACCATCCCGAGTCAAATCCCCATTCCCAAAGCCTTCAATGTAAGGCTTGAGCCTTTGGCCATTCACCGTAAATGAAGAACCATTACGGGGATTGTGAATCTCAATAGCACCGTGGGGAAAGACATTGGTAACCGTGTAAGGCCCATCCCATCGAGACCTTAGTTTGCCCGGAAATAATCGCAACTTGGAATTAAAAAGCCAAACTCGTTGATTAGGCTCAAAAGTTTTTCGAGTAATATGTTTATCATGAAATTCCTTCATTTTGGCCTTATAAATTTTTGAACTTTCATATGCCTCGTCGCGAATTTCCTCGAATTTCCTCAAGCTCACTAAGTTGAAGTCGGCGGTGAGAACCCGCCTCCTTCATCTCAAAATTAAACTGACGAATAGCCCAAAGGGCTTTATGTTCGAGCTCAACGGGAAGATGGCATGGTTTGCCATAAACGAGCCGGTAAGGGGACATACCAATGGGAGTTTTATAAGCTGTACGGTAAGCCCAAAGAGCATCGACAAGTCTCAAAGACCAATCTTTACGGTCAGGCTTGACCGTTTTTTCCAAAATATGTTTTATCTCCCGATTGGACACTTCCACTTGCCCACTAGTTTGGGGATGATATGGGGTCGCGACTTTATGGGTAATGGAGTATTTGGCAACAAGTGCCGCAAAAGGTTTATTATTAAAGTGTGAACCTCCATCACTAATGATAGCCCTAGGACACCCGAATCGAGAGAACACGTTCTCTTGAAGGAACTTCAGAACTACCTTATGATCATTCGTCCTAGTGGCAACTGCCTCTACCCATTTAGACACATAATCCACAGCCACTAGGATGTACTCAAAACCATGAGAGATGGGAAAAGGTCCCATAAAATCAATACCCCAAACATCAAAAATCTCTACTATAAGAATCGGGTTCAGAGGCATCATATCTCTCTTAGACATAGAGCCCATCTTCTGGCAATTATCACAGGACCTACAGAAGTCCATAGCATCTCGAAACAGGGTAGGCTAATAGAAACCACACTGAAGAACTTTAGCAGCGGTTTTCTTACCACTAAAGTGTCCACCACAAGCCAGAGTGTGGCAGAATTTCAAAATCTCATGCACCTCATTCTCAGGGATGCATCGGCGGATCACTTGGTCCGCACAGTACCTAAACAGAATAGGATCTTCCCAAAAATAATTTCTAATTTGTGAAAAGAAACGATCCTTGTCCTGTTTGGCCCAAGTAGATGGTATAAGCCCTGTAGCTAAATAGTTAACAATGTGGACGAACCAGGGCAAAGATACCTGAGAGACTGCAAGTAACTGCTCATCGGGAAAAGAATCCCGAATCGGAAGGGTATCACTATCCTTATCAGCTAGAATCCTAGATAGGTGATCAGCAACTACATTCTCCGACCCTTTCTTATCCTGAATTTCAAAATCGAATTCTTGCAAGAGAAGAATCCATCTAATCAACCTAGGCTTGGTCTCTTTTTTGGACAGAAGGTACCGTAGAGCAGCATGATCAGAGAAAACAATGACTTTCGACCCTAACAGATAAGAACGGAATTTATCTAAGGCATAGACAACAGCTAGTAACTCTTTTTCAGTGGTGGTGTAGTTCATTTGAGCATCATCAAGAGTTTTACTAGCATAATATATAACTCGACGAAATTTATCTATCCTTTGACCCAAAACAGCCCCTATAGCGTAGTCAGACGCATCACACATAATCTCAAAAGGATAGGACCAATTCGGGGGCTGCATAATAGGAGCAGTGCTCAAGAGAGAGCGCAGTGTGGTAAAGGCTTTCAGACAAGCCTCATCAAAGACAAAGGGAACATCCTTGGCAAGAAGATTGCACAAGGGCCTAGAGATTTTACTGAAGTCTTTGATAAATCGCCGATAAAAACCGGCATGTCCAAGGAAGGACCTAATCTGCTTGACGGTGGTAGGGGGTGGCAACTTAGCAATTAACTCGACTTTTGCACGATCTACCTCAATACCACGACTAGATACCACATGTCCCAAGACTATACCTTCACGAACCATAAAATGGCTCTTTTCCCAACGTAGGACCAAATTGGTTTCACAGCAACGCTTTAAGACCTTGGAAAGATTAGAGAGGCATGAATCGAAAGATGAACCAAAAATTGAAAAATCATCCATAAAAACCTCTAGAAAATCTCCAATCATGTCAGAGAAAATGGCCGTCATGCATCGTTGGAAAGTACTAGGAGCATTGCATAGGCCGAATGACATGCGCCTATAGGCAAAAGTGCCAAAAGGGCAAGTAAAGGCGGTCTTTTCTTGGTCCTCGGGGTATACGGCAATTTGGTTATATCCAGAATAACCATCTAAAAAACAATAAAAGCTCTGCCCCGCAAGTTTTTCTAGAATTTGGTCAATGAATGGAAGTGGAAAGTGATCCTTTCTAGTCCTAGAATTAAGCTTCCTATAGTCGATGCATACTCGCCACCCAGTGGTAGCTCGAGTAGGGACTAGAATACCCTCTTCATTTGCAACTACAGTTATACCGGACTTTTTAGGTACAACTTGGGTAGGAGCTACCCAAGCGCTGTCAGAAATGGGGTAGATGATACCCGCATCCAACAACTTCACGACTTCCTTCATAACCACTTCCTTCATGTTGGGATTGAGCTTTCGCTGCATTTCCCGTGAAGGCATAGCTCCCTCCTCAAGATGGATTCGGTGCATGCAAATAGATGGATCAATACCCTTTAGATCAGCAACCGACCACCCTATGGCTTGTTTATGCTCCTCTAGAACTTTCATGAGTTTACTCTCCTGCTCTATACTCAAATCAGAAGCAATGATAACCGGAAGAGAGTCATTATCACCTAGAAACTTATACTTAAGATTTTCCGGTAAAGGTTTCAGCTCAAGTTTCGGGGCAATCTCTAGAGATGTAGGCATGGAAGTACTAGACAATTGAGGCAAGGCCTCGACTTTAGGCTTCCAAGGTAGGTTGCCTAATGCAGGAGTTGACTCGAGAATCTGATTCACCTCTAGGATAGACTGGTCAATATCAAAATCCTCATAATTAAAATGTGCCAGACATGACTCTAAAGGATCCTGAGACAGAATAAAAGGCAAAGCCTCCTCGACTGCATGGTCAATGACGTCTACAAATGAGCACTCCTCAAAGTGATGAGGGTGTGTTACAGCATGGTACACTTGAAGCTTAGCCTTCATATTACCAAATGAAACTTCCATGATACCCGACCGACAATGTAGGACTGCATTTGCAGTCACAAGAAGAGGTCGACCTATGATGACAGGAATTTGAGGTCTAGTGGTATTTACAGGCTCCATGTCTAGAACAATAAAATCGGCTGGAAAGACAAAAGACTCGATCTTAACTAACACATCCTGTAACACACCCCTAGGAACCTTGGTCGACCTATCGGCAAACTGTAACACGGTGGGTGTAGGTTTGAGCTCACCGAGCTCCATCTTCTCATACACAGAGTATGGAAGAATATTCACACTGGCCCCATAATCAATTAAGGCCCGGTCTACATAGTGACTCCCTAAGAAGCATGGAATAGTCGGAGTACCTGGGTCTTTACGTTTGACAGGGACGTGGTACTGAACCACAGCACTTGCCACATCCGAGAGGACCGCTGATTTAGCGAAATGCACACGCTCCTTGCGCTGCTGAGTACATAGGTCCTTCAAGAATTTAGCATAAGAAGGGATCTGCTTAATGGCATCTAAGAGTGGAAGATTAATGTGCACTTGCTTAAAAACTTCTAGCATTTCACTCAAAGATGCTCCCTTCTTCTTTCCTCTAACAGGCGCAACTAACGCCGATGGGAATGGAGCCTTGGGCACATAGGATGCCAATGGATCATCAGAATTAGAGGGAAAGTTATCCCTCTTAGGCTCACTCATTACCCCCTTCCCTTTCTCATTCTCACTCTTTTTCTTTTCACTCACTTCCCCAACCTTAGGAACTCTAGACACATTCCCATCTTCATTAACTCTCTCCTCAACCTTATTATCAACAATTTTTCCACTTCTCAAAGTAGTGACCGCTTTTACATCCTCATGATAATGAGAGTCCTGTGAAGAAGAACTCTCGGCCAAGTGTGCTCCTTTAGGGTTATTGATGGGTTGACTCGGAAGTCTTCCCTCCTCTCGACGGCTCAGAGTAGCCGCGATTTGTCCAACTTGAGTCTCTAACTTAGCAATGGATTGTGAATGAGAGCTCAAGAGTTGACTATTAGCTTCTATGTTTTTCAGAGCTTTAAGAACTTGCTCTTCGAAACCACTACTTCTTTGGCTTTGAGGTGTTTGTGATGGATGGACACTTTGGTTTTGAGACTGGGACTGAAGGTGAGGTGGTCTATAAGGTGGTGCAGCATTAGAATTTCCCCCTTGGAAGTTGGACCTAGGGGCTTGCTGATAGGTATTACTCGACCTTTGGAACTGGTTTCCTGTCCCTTGGGAAGGTTGAGACCACCGCAAGTTAGGGTGACTCTTCCATCCCGGATTATAATTATTCGAGTAAGGATCATTCCTTGGGTTAGAGAACCCTTGGGCTGCATGGACCTGTTCCTGAACAAACTCGGGGTATTGGGGAGCCATAGGACACGACAAAGTGTCATGACTATTATCTGCACATATGTCACACACCGCACTCACTGGAGTGACAGATGAAGGAAAAGTCCTAGGTGGTTGACCTTGAGCAGCAAGCAGTTGATCCATTTTCACAGACAATGCCGCCACTTGTTGGTTTATCACTGTGGTACTCTCTACCTCATAAATACCTTTCCTAGAATTAGAGGTTGAAGACGAACCTCTATCATTTTGATTCATCGAAGCCATAATGACAGAATCCTCACTGAGAATTTCGAATAAATCCCATGCCTCCTCAGCACTCTTCCTTAAAATTGCACCTCCACTAGCAGAATTCACTAGACTCTTATCCTTAGCACATAGACCCTGGAAGAATGACTGGACAACTTGCCAATCAGGAATACCATGATGGGGACACAATCGAAGGAGTTCCTTCATTTTCTCCCATGACTCATAAAACGACTCACCCTCTCTCTGAACGAAATGGGTAATAGCATACCTCATTTGAGTGGTACGACCAATAGAGTAGAACCTAGCCAGAAATAATGTCTGAAGATCAGACCAAGTGGCGACAGGCTCTGTGGTCCTAAGGGTGTTAATCCAGGTCTTAGCTTTATCTCGCAGAGAATACGAGAACAGGAGTAGTTTAATGGCATCAGCAGTGAGGCCCTGAATTCTAATGGTGGAACAAATCCCTAAAAATTCAGTAAGGTGATCGTATGGATTCTCTCTATCCAACCCATAGAAGGTTGGTAACATCTGAAGTGTGGCATGACGAATCTCATACTGGACGTTTTCAATATTAGGGATTTGGATGCAGGAAGGTGGAGTGAATGCACCAGGCATAAAGTGATCTCTAATCATCCTAGGTGCTGGCTGGACTTGCTGTGGAACTACAACAGGTCGAGGTGGGTCTTGACCTTGGTTTTTCATTGGATTGACAAATTCTGACCCTAGATCGGGTCGACTTGCTCGAAGAGAACGTAAGGTACTTTCTAACTCTAGGTCAAGCGGTTGTAGGTCACAGGACACAGACCTTCTACCGTGCATGCAAATAACCCCCCAGATGAATGAGATGCAATGAGTGAATTTAAGATATTATGAAAATAAACTTGAGATGAGAAGATACTCCCCTCGGTCCCGATTGCTAATCTTTCTGCGGTCCTATCCAAAACTTTGACACCTGGGCAAAAATTTTATTTATTTTTTTAGCAATTTTGGCTTTAGCTTTAGCGCGCAAAATCTTCAGTGGACCTGTAAGTTAACAACCTGAATCGAGAAGAAAGGAAGATCAGTAGAAATAGGAAAATAAAATCCTAAGCTACAACTAAAATACGATTCATTGTAAATTCTATAACCGTGCAATAGTCCCCGGCAACGGCGCCAAAATTTGATCGGCCCAAACAAGGGAGGTTATTTCCTTATTTGTGATCAATATTTAAATTTATAAAACTACTCGTACTTAGAACCTCAATTCGTTGAAAATATAGTTTTCGCACGGGTGTCGAACACAGGGACTAATGGCTGAGTTATGAGAAATTATTCTGATTCTGATTTTAGTTACCAAACAGATTCTTGATTTTGAAGAGTTGGTTGATTGTTTAAACTAGAGAGTATGAGAATATGATTAAATCAAATTAAAAGGAAAACCCCGGGTTTCGAATCCACTTTAGTTAGGGAATTATCATGCATATGATTAATGCAAAGGTTTCGCAATCGTTTATGATTGGTGATGATCTAAACTACAAGAATAAATCATCGAAAACATATTACACTGGTATTCATATAATAAACTCATCCAAATAAGGCATAGCCTGTCAAGCGAAGCATGCACAAGTTATCCTAGTTAGGTATGAATCAACTAATGAATACTAGCGTATTCAATCAATACTACTGCACAACCAATATGAATATAATCACAGAAAACATTCATATTAAAAGATAAAAGATTCATTTAAGAGCGGATTGCAAAGAATGGCAATCTCTCAAAGTTGTACAATTATCATAATCTATTACAAAACCTTAAGCCTTAATCAAAACATGATCAAACCACTAACCATGCTTCATCTACACCCAAGGAGAAGAGTTTAGCTGCTCATGGTCGGGGCTGAATCGCCGGAGGTCTTCGTTCCTTCCATGCGCAGCCGAAATCCTTGTTGAATGGTGTATGGGAGATGGTAGAGTAGTGAGAGGGAGAGATGAAGTGCTAGAGAGGCTAGGTTAACTCTGGATCTCCCAAAGAACTCCCAAAAGTTTACTTAAATACTGTATAACAAACCTACCTAAATTGAACTTCCTCAAAATTAACTTAAAAAGCTGTTTAAAATCACGTGCACGGCTCCCGAGGACCCCCCTATCGATAGGCAAGGGATAGCCTATCGATAGGGAGCAGAAAATTGGAAACATCCACTCTGTCTATCGATAGGTAGTTGACCAGCCTATCGATAGACACCTCCTATCGATAGGCCATCGATAGGTTGGCTATCGATCACTCCCACTTTGCTTCGTTTGCTCTTTTTCAGCTTCCAGAAGGTGCTCAGGTACTTCCTTGCATCTTTTTGAGTGTTTTTCCTTCCTTTTGACTCCACTTGTAGCTTCGTCCGGGAACGTTAGCAGAGAATCCGCCTCAAAAATGCTCGAATTGCTGCTTTTATGAAGAATTCCTACACAACACGAGGAAAAACACTAAGTTCATGGTTTATAACTATTAAATATCAAAGTTCAAGTAAAATCAGGTAATAATAAGTCGAAAAGACTCAAAAAGTGTATTGATTGCAGAGCAATCAAATGATGGAGCCAAGCTCAAGCCTAGCACAAGCCAAGCATAAGTGTTGAAGATCCTTTATGAAGATCTTGCTTTTATTCTTGTGTAAGAGTGCTTATGATTTATATTGTAAATCTCTCTTTAGGATGAACTATCATTGGCTCAAAAGAACATGCATTAATGACCTCAACTTTGATTTAATTTGGAAAATTATATTTTGATTAAAAGTTAATTCAAACTCATAATGGGCTATATGGATTTAAATACAAAATGTTTTATACTTATTGTTTTGGCCTAAACATCTTTGAAAAACATTTTAAACTTGCCCAAAAAAATATTTTGGAACACTTAATTAACTTGCCTAAGTGTTATATGTTGATTTTAACTTAGAAATTTCAAAAAATTGACATTGCAACTTCCCTAGTCGACTAACCAATTTAGTCCTAGTCGACTAAGAGAAGTCATGATGCAATGGTTTGAGAAATTCTGAGTTAGTCGACTAAGCACCCTGGTCTAGTCGACTAATGGTTTCCTAGTCGACCAATCCTCTCTTGCTAGTCGACTAATGGCAGGTACAGAAGCCTTGTTTTTGTTGCAAAGTTGCTAGTCGACTAATCGATCCCGGAGAAAATTTCCAAATGTGTTTTTAAGTTGGTAGTCGACTAACACCCTTGTGCCTAGTCGACTAACAAACCTAGAAAATTTGTTCAAACTATTTTTCATGAGCTAGTCGACTAACCCCTTAGTCCTAGTCGACTAACCGTGCCCGGGAATGAAAAATGCTTTGTAAATTAGCTTGCTAGTCGACTAACCTTTTTGTCCTAGTTGACTAACTAATGCTCTGCAACTCCAAACGGCTCTATTTTGACCCCCAACGGCCATATTTGTTTTGGAACCTATTTATACTCATTTTATGGGCTTGAATCAACTAATGATCATATTCAATCATACACAAACTTAGTCTACATCATTCTTGTGTGATTTATTCACTTTGATTCATCATTCTCTCTTGAGCCATTGAATAGTTCTTAATCTTTGAGAGATAATAGTGAGAGCTTCATTATTGTACATTTTCTACTCATTAAGGAGTGTTCTTTATTGTACTCAATCTTCATTTTGTAATCTTGTGAGTTGTAAGGGTTGAATGTAACCCTTGTAGGTGAGAATCCACCACCTAAAAAGTAGATTGTGGGTGAGTTGTCTTCCACCTTAAAAGAAGGCAAGTTGTAAAGGTTTCTCCACCTTGAAGGAGTGATCCATAGTGGATTGTGGAATCCTCAAGACGGGGCTCTTGAGGCGTGGACGTAGGCGGAGTCCGAACCACGTTAATTTTTGTGTTTGAATCTTTCTAACTCTTCTCTTGCATTTCAATTCTTATACTTGCTATATTAATTGTTGTTCAATTCATATACTTATTGTATCAATTGTTTTATTGTGATTCATACATTGTCTTCTGCTGAATTTAATTGAACCATAATTTTTATTTGGTAATTATTTTGAAAAGTTTGCATTACCTCTATTCACCCCCCTCTAGAGGTATATATTTGGGCCAATAATAGGTATTTGAGTACGGGTCACTCCTTTGTTGCACATACCCTTGGGCCACATTAACATGTTCATGGATGAAATCGGGGTATTGTCCCGCCATGGGACAAGACAAGGTATCATGGGTAGGGTCAGAACAGATGGAACATAATTCAGACACATAATTGACTATGGCTTTAGAGGGCTTTTCATGAAGAGCTATGAGTTGGTCTAATTTCTTTGACAACACCTCAATGTTTTGATTTGCAGCTTTACTCAATTTCATCAATGCCTCCTTTCTTAGATGAAGAGAAGGATGGTGTTGGGGCAGTTTTCTCTCTCTCAGACAAACCCATGGATTCCATATGGTAAGAATCTTCACTCATGGTCTCAAACAGTGCCCAAACTTCATTATCACTTTTTCTCAAGACAGACCCTCCACAAGCTGAATGGACTAGTTGCCTATCCCTCTCTCTCAAACCTTTAAGGAAAGATTGCATAATTTGCCACCTAGGGATATCGTGATGTGGGCAAAGTCTAATCAACTCTTTCAACCTCTCCCAAGACTCGTAAAAAGACTCTCCCTCAATTTGGGTGAAGTGAGTGATGCTATGACGCATTTGAGAAGTCTTGCCTATGGAATAGTAATGGGCTAGAAAAAGCTTTTGAAGCTCGTCCCAAGTGGTGACGGGTCGAGGAGTTTCAAGAAATGTGAGCCAATGTTTGGTTTTGTCTTTCAAAGAGAAGGGGAAAAGAAATAGACGTAGAGACTCTTGTGGGAAATCTCTAATCCTAATGGTGTTGCAAATGTTCACAAATTCAGTCAAGTGATCATAAGGGTTCTCACGATCTAATCCATAAAATGTAGAGAGCATTTGTATGGTTTGCTGCATAATCTCATAAGTCAACTCCTCTATATTTGGAATTTGAATGCATGATGGGGGACTGAAAGTGTTTGGCATGAAATGGTCTCGCAACAACCTAGGTGGGGCTTGCTGCGGTGGATTCTGCTGGACAGCTTCACCACCGTTATTTCCTAAAGCATTGGCCATTTCTACGTCAATGACCGGTGGTGACTCTTGAGTGTTACGACGAGCAGCCCTAGCGGCTCTCAAGGTATTCTCTAAGTCAAGGTCCAATGGGTGTAAGTCTTGAGAAAGTGAACATCTACCGTGCAAGCAAGCCCTACAACCACCCACAATTTGCTTAATGAATGTAATGAATGCAAGAATTGAGAAAATAAAGAAAGAAAGAATAGAGCTAAGAGAACTCCCCTCGTTCCAGATCGCTAGTCTTTATGCGGTCCTATCCAACCTGTTTTAGCAAATTTTAGCAATTTAGCCTTCGAGGGCTTTTTAGCGAGCAAGCTTAGCAAGGTGGAAGTACCTAGATAAGGTGACCTGAAATGAGAACAAGTAGATCAAAGCTACGAAAGAAAAATAAAATAATATAAACAAAGAAAGAATTTCTAATTACAACTAGAATAGCTCCTTAGAACTTCTATTCAATTCAATGCACAATTCCTCGGCAATGGCGCCAAAATTTAGCCGGGTCACGGCGAGGGAGGTTAATTCCTCGCCATGCGCCAAGATTTAAAAGATTTATAATACCACACTCGAGCTAAAGTTTAACCTCAATTCGATGAATCAAGGGGAGTGCGGGTCGTCCACAGAGAACGTTTGTTGAATCAAGTTAGGAGTTTATAAGAAGCTAAACTAGTGAGGGTGATTTCAAAGTTGATTGATTGATTGGTTGATTAAGTTCCTAATTAGAAATTAATAACACACTAAACTAGATTAAAAGTTAAGATAAAATGGAGAAAGGTAACGGGGTTGGTTCGGATTAGGGCAAGAAAGTAATCACCATTTGTAATATGAGATGCTATTAAAATATGGGATAATGGAAACCCAAACTACAAGATTAGGTTATCCAAAAAGATATGAATGATCAAGTATATAATGATTAATCATAAGCCATAGACTATCAAAACTTAACAATAATGCATAACCTATGCTAACAATCAAATCATCATTAACTCAATCATTCATTAAAGTAAATACCATTTGTATTTGAATGTAAAAGCAATCACAGAAAACTAATACATTTCAAGGTCAAAGCGCTTTAAGTACAAAAGTTCCCAAATACAAATATATCCCAATATTTAATAACATTGATTACAAAATGGTGACTAAAAACCTCACCCAAAATCCTCTCCAAACCCCATCACCAAGTGACCTAGCCGGCCATGCTGTAGATCGGTGATCCTTGAACGCTCCTCCACGTCAAAGTTCGAACGTAAGCCTTTTATAGTAGATTTAGTAGTGTTTGGCTTCCAAGAAAGTGCAAGAAAATAAAAGAAAACAAAAGAGAACTTTATGAGCTAAAAAAAACAAAACTAAACTTGTCCCACTCACATAAAAGCTGCCTTAAATACATCACAAAAAGACAAGGGGCGAAAAGACGAGAATACCCCTCACTCCCTCAATATTTACACAAAAACTTAGCATAAAATTCGGATCAGACAGGCAGCTATCGATAGCGTGCAAAACACCTATCGATAGAGAATGCGGAGATGAGAAATCACCGAGCTGGAAACTTGAATCACTATCGATAGCTTACAAGCACCTATCGATAGAGAACTCGAATGGATGAATCGCCAGAGAACATAAGGGGACACCTATCAATATCTATGGTAACCACTATCGATAGATGCTGATTTTGCTGCCGAAAATGGGAGACCAGAGGCTTGTAACTATCGATACACGAACTCCCTATCGATAGATCATCTTTTGATTCCAAAAATTAGAGAAAACAGAAGCCCACGTCTATCAATACATTCATTCGCCTATCGATAGATGATGCATGAATTCGAAATTTGGATTACAGGGACTGTCATCTATCGATATCCAACTTCAGCTATCGATAGATGACCTTGATTTCCTCAAAACAGCCTGATATTAATGCTTGATGCTTCCTCAATGTAGTCCCATCTTCCAACTTCGAACTACGCTTCATCGGAGAGCATAAATGGGACTTCTTAGGCCAAAAATATGCAATGAAGTCGAAAATAGCATTACTGGATTATTCAAACAAAACCTATTGGATTACCTCGCTATTAACGCGTGATTAGGAGCAGCAACCACCAAATTAGGACCTATGATTGCGAGCAATCAATGACATGATGAATTGCTTTGAAAATTGGAAATCGCCCCCTTTTGGGTATTTTATCAAACACCTAGTGTGCATATTTTTGAAATAAATTGTGAAAACTTGTCATGATGCTTTGAAAGTATTCAAATAATGTTTGAAACACATTTGAATCATGACATGAGAAATTTGAATTGAAAAATCAAACTTTAATTCTCTTGGGAATTTTATCAAACACTTGGTGGGCAACATTTTAAGCTTATGAAGCTAGTGAAATGGGGCTCCCAAGCTTTGCCAAATACAAATCTTATGAATATAAGTCATCAAGCAATATCCAAAGATCAATATTGAAGCATCCAGACATTAAGGATTCAAAGAAAAAGCATGGAAAGTAAGCTTACCTCTTGATTAGTGTGGATGTGAGAAAGATGATCATGGGGCTCCAATAGCAAGCTTGTGTTGTTAGGGTCATATGGTGGCACCTTATACTTCTTCATCACCATGAATGGGTATTTTGAAGATGCATTCCCCCTATTTGCCATGAGTGAGTAGATTGAAAAGCTTGAGAATATGGGTATTGTTGGATGTGTATTTAGGTTTTTGGATCCCAAAATTGAAATGCAAAGATGAAATCCTAGGTTTTGATTCACAAATTGAAGAGTGTAGCAACACTTGAAGTGTTTGGAGAGTAATTTGAATACAAGGAAATCAAATTAGAGAGATTTTTTGGAATTCTAGAGAGAGAGAGAGAGTCAAAATGAAGGTGGGACATGAAGTGAATTGAAAAATGGGGCTAAACCACTTAAAGAGAGGGTGAGGCTCGGGTGGCCGTCCCCTAGTGGATGGTCATCCACTTTGAAGCCCATTTTTGCCTTGTTTTGGGCTTTTGAGGCCCTTTAAGCCCATTTGGCCCTTTTTTGGCCTATTTTGACCTAATTTGACTCATTTTCTTTCAAGATTGAGATTTGGGAAAGCTATTTGATTAAGATTGAAGATGTTTTGATGTACAGATGATAAATGAAGAGGGGTTTGTGCATGAAAAGATGAGAGTTGTGAAAGAATCCCATGGAAACTAGCGGAATAAAAATTTTTCTCCATGGAATGTGAACCAAGATCACATGATGATTGTATAAGTTATATAATTAATACATAAAACAATATAAATTACTTACATTGAAAGCCTTAAGAGTAGGATTAAAGAAGGTGCAGCCCCTAACTTGAGAGCCTCCAAGAGTAATCACACTAGAAGCAAGCTTCAAAAGATGAGAGAGAGAGAGAGAGGAGATGGCTAGGATTTTCAAAAACCAATTTTTTGATCCTTTCTAGCTTGTTATGGCCGGCCACCCCATGTCCTCTATCTATATGTGAGTGCTAGTTCACCTAGATGATGATAACCATATTTTAAATTTGAATTAAATCAAATTCAAAATATAAATGCAAAGATAGATTTGTCATCTTATCTATAACTTGAAACCATTTCAAATTTAAATTTCAACTAACTTGAAATTCAATTAACTATTTGAAATCTTTAATTATCTTGTCATCACATGACAATTTCAAATTTCAAATTTCAAAATTCAAAATTCAAATTTCAAATTTCAAAATTTCAAAATTTTCAAATTTCAAAAAATTCAAAATTCAAAATTCAAATTTCAAATTTCAAAATTTCAAAATTTCGAATTTCAAAAAATTCAAAATTCAAATTTCAAATTTCAAATTTCAAAATTCAAAATTTCAAATTTCAAAAAATTAAAATTTCAAAATTCAAATTTCAAAATTCAAAATTCAAATTTCAAATTTCAAAATTTCAAAATTTCAAATTTCATAAAATTCAAAATTCAAAATTCAAATTTCAAATTTCAAATTTCAAAAACTTGAAATTCTAGTTAATTGATATTTGCATATTATTCTCTCTTCTTCTTTAAATGAAGCTACCAACTATATGTGTGTGGCCTCTTAGGTTCACAACAACCTAGTAGTAGGAATTAGGATAACAAATTATCCTTTCAAATAAAACTACTTTTATTTAAGGTTCAAATTAGAACTCTTCTAATTTCCCTTTGAGAAATTAATTTCTCTTTGGCCTCTACTAGTCCTGAGTGACATCTAGCAATATGTCAAGACACACCCTAGGTTGTGTGAAGGTTAATCATAAGACAGTGAACCCTTCAGTTACAATTAAGATACAATTCAATCCTTCTATCATACAATGCCTTAGTTAAATTACTTGGGTATTGGATAATATGTCAAACCC
>JAESVK010070191.1:666-15438 GCA_017140935.1 Hamamelis virginiana
TCTTGGCGCATGGTGGGGAATTAACCTCCCTCACCGTGGTGCGACCAGTCCTTCTCGTTCTGCGGGCTTGGGATTCATTCTCATTTCCCCTATTTCTCTTAGTTGTCCTAACTCGTGACGCATCTCGTGGAAGTGACGAACTTGCCGACTGAGCTGTAAGTCGAGAATCATAAACGAGGCTTCGAACCTTATCCTTCATAGCCTACACCTTTAAATCCAAGTATTGTTTAAGCCAAGCCCGATACTCCCCATCAAGCCTAAAAAGCCCGTTGCAATCCCCTACCCGACTCAAACATAAACCTGAAGCCCATTTCTTCACAGCCCAAGATACCAAAGAAGGAGTAGCCGCCTCTATCCCATGCACATGCCCTTTGATAGGGAGATTAATTTGAGCACGACCCATCTGGCGAAGTACACAAGAAGGCCAGTAAAATGATGTATGTTTTAGGCCCATAAGCTTCACCTGACAACATCTCAAAGTGTGTAGTACATACTCATCACCACAGTCCCATATAGCCACATGCCACTGAATATCTCTCCAAGTTAGAGAAGAGAAGAAGATGATCATGTCCTGAATCGAGCGACGCTCAAGAAATAAAAGCTTACGTGAACAATAGTTATGGGACAAGTGTTTGGGCCCATCAAAAGGAGTGATAAGCTTGAGTCTCTCAACCAGCCACATCTGAAGGAGAATGGGGCTACCCCTAATGCAAGAAGCAGAGTTGGAGTGGAAGTGGTCAAGCCCGTTTAGAGTTTCAGCTAGCACCAGGGGGATAATGTTATGAGACTTCGACAATGGCAAAATGAGCTTACATATTTCAATGGGTATGAAAGTGGTTCCATTCGAAACAAAGAAACAACCCACTATGCATAAGGCAAGTGCATACTGGGTAGGCCTATGAAGAGCTAGTGATTTTCCCCCTTCCCTCAAGAAAAATGAAGCTAATTTGAGAAGATCAATGGAGTTTTCATAAATATATGAAGAAGCTTCTCTAGGCGAAAGTTCAAAGAGAGAAGAAAAGGTTTGAAAGTAACCTCGACGAATGGTAGGAAAGATGAAAAGACCATTAGCAGATATATTCGTTAAGGCACAAAACTCTTCAAATAAAGGACATACCTCTTCACGGTTGAAGCGAAATACATGAAGATCAGAGTCTCAGAAGTGGATCACAAAGTTGAGAAACTTGTCTTCAAGCTTCACATGACAGAGAAAGAACCATGAAGTCAAGCCGAACCGTGCAAATACCTTCTTGTCTTCTGCCCGCATTCTTGCTACGAACAAGTTGATGATCAACTTGAGAGCTTCCATTGTGTTTAGTGTGATGAAAGTGAGCATAGAGGTGTGTTTTTATAGCTTTTTGGCAAAAGAAATCGAGTTAGAAGCGAAGTAGGACACTCAAAAAGTCAAAAAACGTCAAAATAGCTTAAAATTAGAAACTAGGGTCGATAACCATCCCACTAGGGACGGCCAACCGTCCATGGGAGGATGGTCATCCATCCCTGATCCCAAATTTTGCCTAATTTTGACTTTTCCTAGACTTTTTGACGTCCGGTTTGACTTTTCGCTCAATTTTCGTCAGTTTTGACCTAATTTTGGGTTAAAATTAAACCAAAAAAGCAATTGAAACATATTTGTATTCTCATTAGGACATAATCACATAATAATCAAGGTTTTTAGTGCATACATATAGAGAAATTACATAGAAAATCCTAAGTGGGCCTCCTGTAGGCCCAATAGTGCAAAGTCATCTCCGCCAGGATGATTTCCTTGTTCCCCGAGAACCTGATGCCTCGTGATCCCCTCTCGATCCATGGCGCTCCTGTGAAGGCTGGCTCGAAGCCTGTAAACCCAAAGCTTAGGTGAGGTAGGTAAAGAATGAAATCATCGGTGATTGAAAGAGTAGAGAGAGAGTTACCTATGCAGCTATGTTCGCATTATGTGCATCAAGATTCATCCTTTGAAGTTCTCTAGTCAATGATGCACTATATGCCAACCATTCCTCAGTGTATGATACGGGCACCTGAAAGGTCGAAAGATTCAAAATGTTAGGAGAAAAAGAGCAACAAATGATAAAGGGTGAAAGGATAATGATTACCGAAGTATAAGAAGGATCAATATGTAGGTATTCATTATAAGGCACTCGAGTGATTGGTCTTTGAACAAAGTTGCCATCCTCAATAACTTGCACCTGCCAAGGAACAGCTGGCAAAGAAGGAGTAGAAGATGAAGACTCGCCTTCATTAGAAGTCGTAGCAGCTGCAGGATGGGAAGCATGCCCTCAGGCTCAATGACCCTGCCAAAGAAAGAGATATAAGGAATAATGTATGAGAAAATGGGGAAACCAATCAAGAGAAAGTCTGATACCTCAGTAGGTGGAAATCCTTACAGTAATGGACGCATCAGATAATGCTGACAGAATGTACGGTAATCCTCATGCGGATGATGGAAAGCATCCGCAAATACACCAGCCATGGCGTCTGCTAAGGCATGGTCTGTCAATCTATCAGCATGCCTCATAGAGGGAGGAGGTGCATGAGGCACACGAGCAGCTGAATAAGCTCCACAAAGTTAAGCACGCATTCTTTCTCCAAGATACCAGTACCTGCCAAAAGACCCCTCGAACAGAATCCTCTTATGTGACATCTCAACTACAGAATTAAGTTGAGCATGCATGGGACCTCTCTAATGATGCCAAGGGTTCCACTTAACCTTAGGATAAGGTATATTAGAGAAAGTTTGAGCATTGATAAAGGAAAGCAGAAATGAAGATGGTTACCTTATTAGAGCGCAACCCTGCAAGAAAGGCACGACTATAAGCATAATCGTGCCTATGGGTAATGGCATTCACTCACCGATCTGGGGCATAACGAGCGAGGGTTGGCCAAAAAAGTCATTAGCAATTAGTGTAAGGCTATTCAGGTTGAGATACTCATAAGCCCATACCTGCAGAATATGTGCCTTGTCAAAAGATAAGTAAAGGGAAGTTTATGATATTTTCTTAAAATAAGTGAGTATACCTCCCACACAAATCCCATGCCTCCAAAGTTGGTGCATACTCCTCGAGACCGACAACTCATAGTCCTATACATGGTAGCCAAGGCAGCACCACCCCAATCATACTGAGAAATAGTATCAATATCCTCCAAACTAGCAAGAAGGCCTAGATAGGCAAAATCAGCAATGCCTGCAAAAAGAGTACATGATAGCAGGTACAAAAGGAAAGCCCGCAAGATATGATCAGGATCTCCCCCTTCAGGTGTATTGCTAAATGTGTTTAGGAGAGTATTTCAGCGAACTGATTTCTTCATGATCTCCATATCAGCTGCCCCAAGATAAGTATCTAAGTAAGTCAAGTTCTTGCTCGCACCATCATAGAAATCCAAAGGGCGACCCCCAATGGAAAGTCCCGTGATCATAGTAAAGTCAAGAGGGGTCATAGTCATCTCCCTAAACTCAAAATGGAACGTGCTGGTGGTGTCCCACCAAAGCTCATATAAGGCCATGAGGGCCTGTCTATCCATAGTATCAACCCAAAGTGAGTCAACAAAGTCTCCAAAACCAATCCTTCGGATAGTAGCTTTAACATGTGGTTGGAGAGTATCCATTTTGACCCACCATCCAATTATGCCCTGTAAAGAAGACCGAGTCCTAATATCGAACTCTGGCTGTGAAGATAAAGATTAATGGATTAGAGGTATAGAGATAAGTTATGCTAATTCTTTGAATCAAAGATACAAAATTAACTCACAAAATGGCACATTTTCAAAAATGTTCAAATTTTATGGTTTGTCAATTGTCAGTTATTTTATGTACCAACAATTTATTTTCAAAAAAAATATACCATAATTAATTTTGGTATTTTTAATTCTATATCAAGGATTAGCATAATTTATTTAAAATGCCATATGACTTCTTTTCATGAAAATTGAATTGGAATTTTGAAAATCCTAAGAGAATAGAATTTTGAAAATCATGAAATAAATACTTAGCATAAGTTTTGAAATAAAATTATGGAAATGACACTTTAAGCAATAGTGTTTTGAAAAAAATAACAATAAGCTAAGTCTTAATTCATGGAAAATTTTTTATATGTGCATTACTTGAAATATTTTGAAAACTTATCATGATATGATTATTTTGAAAACATTTGAAAGAGCATGATACGATGAATTGATTTGAAAAATTGGAAATTGCCCACCTTTAGGCATTTTATCAAACACCTAGTATGCACACTTTTGAAAATAGTTGTGAAAACTTGTCATGAAGCTTTTGAAAGTATCCAAATGTTGTTTGAAACATATTTGAATCATGGCATTAGAAATTTAAATTGAAAAATCAAATTCTAGTCTTTTGGGAATTTTATCAAACACTTGGTGAGCAACTTTTCAAGCTTGTAAAGCTAGTGAAATGGGGCTCCCAAGCTTTGCCAAGTACAAATTTTATGAACACAAGTCATCAAACAATATCCAAAGATTAATGTTGGAGCATCTAGACATCAATGATTCAAAGAAAAAGCATGGAAAGTAAGCTTACCTCTTGTATAGTTTGGATGTGAGAGAGATAATCATGGGGCTCCAATAGCAAGCTTGTGTTGTTAGGATCATGTGAGGGTGCTTTGTAACTCTTCATCTTTATGTATGGATACTTTGATTCATACCTATTTGCCATGAGTATAGGTAGTGAATAAGCTTGAGAAAATGGGTATGATTATATGTGTATTTGGGTTTTGAATCCCCAAATTGAAATGCAAGGATGAAATCCTAGGTTTTTGAATCACAAATTAAGGTGAGTAGCAACACTAGAGGTTTTTGGAGTTTGATTTGGATGAAATGAAATCAAGAGGGATGAATTTTGAGAGAAAATGAGAAAATTCTAGAGAGAGAAAGTGCCAAATTGGGTGAAATTTGAAATGATATGCAAATGGGGGCTTAAAACACCTAAATAGGGGAGAGTAGCTCGGGTGGCCGTCCACCTTGGACGGTTGGCCATCCTTGGTTGGATGGTCATCCATCCTTGATGCCCAATTTTGACTTTTTTGGCCTATTTTGATCAATTTTGACTCATTTTCTTTCAAAATTTGATTTAGGAAAATGCATTTGATTGACATTGAATGATAGTTGATGAGTGAATGAGAAATAAAGAGGAGTTGGTGCATACAAAGATGAAATTTGAATGATTGTGAATAGAGAAGTTCACATAAAATGATGAATTTTTGGTTGAAAACCATGAGATTTAGAAATGAATGAATGAAAAGATTGTGTAAACAAGTTTGTAATCATGAAATGATTATGAATATATTTGATATGATGATATTGTAAGACCCATGAAGGGGATTGTGAAAGTTAGTAAACCCATGAAGGGTGGCTAATGAGAAAAGTCCATTTTAGAGGCCCAAATCCATAAGACTTTGTGAAATGCATGAGGTATTGATGAAGTATACATGAAATGTATATAAGAATGATATCAATGATGTTAAGATATGATATGTTAGCAAGTTTTAAAATAATTGGAAATGAAATTTCCTAAAGGATTGAAAATCCTTGAGATAACTAGAAATGAAATTTCTAGAATGAGTTGAAGACTCCCAAAAGTTTTAAGATAATTGGAAATGAAATTTCCAAAAGGATTGAAAATCCTTGAGATAACTGGAAATGAAATTTCTAGAATGAGTCGAAGACTCCCAAAAGTTTTAAGATAATTGGAAATGAAATTTCCAAAAGGACTGAAAATCCTTGAGATAACTAGAAATGAAATTTTCAGGTTGAGTTGAAAACTCCCAAAGTTTTAAGATATTTGGAAATAAAATTTCCAAAAGAATTGAAAATCCTTGAGATGACTAGAAATGAAATTTCTAGAAATGAGTCGAAGGCTCCCTAGTTTTTAGATAATTGGAAATGAAATTTCCAAAAGGATTGAATATCCTTGAGATGACTAGAAATGAAATTTCTAGGACAGTTGAAGACTGCTAAGTTTAATGAGAATTGGGAATGAAATTTCCAAAATGATTGAAAATCCTTGAAGTGAGACTTCCAGAAAGAGAGAATTTGAAGCGAAGCTTTCAAGATGATTTTGATGGTTGAGGTAAGTAATAGGTTCGATTGTTCGTTTTTTGTTGCGGCAAAAATGGGATGTCATTTTATTTTGTTGATATTCACTGGCGAAGCCATGAACATCAACGAGGGGCTTCTGTAGACATCCATTTTTTACCATGAGCAGGGTCATGAATGGTTGCCTATGATTAGAGGTAAAATAGGGTGTCAAAACCCTAAGTTACCAGTTCTACCCTCGTGAGTAATTAGATAGAGGTCATTATCGTATGTAGGTTTTTGGGTCAGATTGAGTCGGTTCTTTTTGCATTTAGTTTTTAGAGAGTCTAGGAGCATCCCTGTAAAGTTTCATGACATTCTGAGCCTAGCTTGATAGAAACTAAGACCTTTTGTGACGTAAAGGGCAGTCCTGTCCTTTGAATCACAAAAGCTCTGAATGACTGTCGATCTTGTCCCTAATGGTCTCAAGGCCTTGGCATAGTGTAGACATCCATTTTTGACCATGAGCAGGGTCATTAATGGTGGCCTTTGATTAGAGGAGAAATAGGGTGTTAAAACCCTAAGTTGTCAGTTTTACCCTTATGGGTAGTTTGGTAGAGGTCATTATCGCATGTAGGTTTTTAGGTCAGATTGAGTCGATTCTTTTTGCATTAGGTTTTTAGAGAGTCTAGGAACATCCCTGCAAAATTTCCTGGCATTCTAAGCCAGGCTTGATAGAAAATAAGGTCTTTTGTGACTTGAAGGGTAGTACTGTCCTTTGAATCACAAAAGCCCTGAATGACTGTCGATCTTGTCTCGAATGGTCTCGAGGCTTTGGCATAGATATGTAAAGTGTGTTTGGTAGCTAAGTTGATCAGTGGCAAGGTCTGTGGAGCCTTCTGGCTCATGTTTGGCTCTTAAGGCTCAAAAGGCCATTTTAAGCCTAGATTAGGGTTTCGACCGGAAGTGACTGGGATTCGATCTTTTTATCAAACCAAAGCCTTCAAAGGCTTCAAAATACTTTCTTAAAATTTTTTAAAACTTGTTTCGAGAAGAAGAAATGATTTTGAGAGCAATCGGTTAGCAGATTTCAAGACCTTAATTTGGGCCCAGCAGGCCCTAAACAACTAACCGGTCGACTTTTCCCTAACAATTTTACCTTGGTTAATGAATTTTCACTTCAAATACTTCTTAAAACATGGAGAATCGAATCACGATTGTTCCGGCGCTTGAATCGTCAAATTTGGACTTAAAACAGGCCCGAAAATCCGAAAAAAACCGAAACCGGGTCGAAACGGGCTGAGATAGGCCCACATAGGGAAAATTTAGGGATAGAGGATCGATGACCGTCCACCTAGGGATGGCCAACCGTCCATGAGGGACGGCCATCCGTCCTAGAGTGGATGGCCATCGATCACTTTAGCCAATAATTGCACAACTTCAGTGATTTTTCTGCCCGGGACTCTTCCAAACCTTGCCATGTGTCCAGTTCGGCCATAGGGACTTTGGGATGAGTTTAAACACCTTTGAAGACTTTTTTAGAGCCCTTGGATCATTCTTAAGAGATTTAAACTCAACCATTGATCAAATTCAGGCCTCCCTATAAATAGAGGGCTCTGAAATCAGTTTTAACATACATAATAAGCATTAGAGAGCTAGCTTGGAGAGTAGAGGCTTGAGCAATTGCACAAGCTTCCCCCATAGCACTCTAGCTAAAGTTTTAAAGTCCTTGATGTCCTTGGAGTCCTTGAAGTTTGAAGAGAAGGCTTGGAGCAAGTGGGAAGGAAGCAAAGAAAGGTTAGTAGTCATTATGTTTAAGTAGTTTGCATTTTTTTTTTCTTCTTCTTCTTCTCCTTCTTCTTTTGCTTCTTTTTATTCTCTTCTTCTTCTGTGATCATGATAGATTAGGTGTTTCGGATTAGTATGCATATTAGGGATTAATTTGTTAGTATGCATAGTAGAGGTTAATTTATTATTTCTTTAGTATGCATGATAAGAAATAATTTTAGTATGCATAATATAAGTTTATAGGAATGCATGTTAGTAAGCATATTAGGATGTTATTATAGTTGTGTTTATGAATATGAATTGTGTTCGAGGGAGCATGCAAAGGTGAGTCCCTACCCTTGTGTTAATTAGAATGAACATGGTTTAGTTTATGGTAGTTTATGCATATCATCACTAGGTTGCATTTAGTGCATTATTCATCATTTTTATTTATTATTTTGGGGTTTCAATTTACATTTAAGATCACTTTTAAATCTGTCCAAGGTTTAAGAGTGGCTTTAAAGTGGATTAAAACTCATTTTTTAGGCCTAAAATAACTTAGAAATATGCCTAGGTTCCCATAGCTAGCTTAGATTGCATTTAGGACATTTTCATGCATTGTTTACATACTTGGTTGCATTTTTTATTTATTTTCCAGAATTTTCCAGCATGCATAATATTAGTATAATAGGTGTTTAGACTAACCTAGGACTAGTTAGAAACCATAGGATTAAGGGGGTCACTTGACCCCACTTAGGACTCTTCTTTGTTGTAAGAATTACAATAAGAATAGAGTTCTATTTTACCTAGGAATCTACTTCGAGAACAAGTCTAAAAAGTGATTTTGAAAGAATTCAAAATGGAATGAAATTTCATCTCTCATAACAAGTGTTTTGATCAAACTCAAACACTCGAAGCTAGAGTCCAAGATAAGATAGAATCTCTACGATTATGTGGTTTATTACAATAGGAGAGTCCTAGGGTAATCGAACTAAGTGGACTTTGACTTTTTGTCAAGCAATTGATAAGGTACGTAGGCAGTCAATAGGGCGCAAGTCCAATCTTAAGTAGACTCTTGTCTCCTAAGCCCCTAAGGATTTTGATTCTTTTATTATTTATTATTATTATCTAGTACTATATACTACTTTCTTGGTTGATTAGATATGCTAGGATTATCATGATAAGATTTTGAATAAGCCCAATTGTAATTAGGAGACCTTTAATTAGGGCGAGGTGGGTGCTTACAAGGAGTTCCTTGGAACCTTCCCACTTTGTAACCTAGCCCCCGAATCCAACTTTGATTCAAAGACCATGCTTTTCCAAAATATGGGGTCAATGTTTTATTGAAAATAAAACTCCTTTTTGTGGTTTCCTTGTTCCCTAAAAATAAGGTGGCGACTCCCAATTTTTTATAAACTCTTATCATTTTTCAAAACCCAATCTTGAGTGGATAATAGAGAAGGATAAACGTGGATAATAGAGAAGGATAAATCGAGATGTATAAAGATCATCCTGTGAACCAGCCAACCTGACCGGGAGGCCTCTCGTTCACTTTGGGGGGTGTTTCTCTCTTGAGTGGATTGTGGATTATGTTTATCCGTCTCGATTTATCCTTCTCTATTATCCACTCAAGATTGGGTTTTTTGAAAAAGGGATGAGAGTTTGTAAAAAACTAGGAGTTGCCACCTTATTTTTAGGGAACAAAGAAACCACAAAAAAGAGTTTTATTTTCAATAAAACATTGACCCCATATTTTGGAAAAGCATGGTCTTTGAATCAAAGTTGGATTCGGGGGCTAGGTTACGAAATGGGAAGGTTCCAAGGAACTCCTTGTAGGCACCCACTTCGCCCTAATTAAAGGTCTCCTAATTAAATTTGGGCTTTATCAAAATCTTTTAAAAACAATCCTAGTATATCTTATCAACCACAAAATATGATATATAATACTGAAATATAATAATAAATAGTACAAAAGTATACACAATCCTAAAGATCTTAGGAGACTAGAGTCAACCTAAGATTGGACTTGCGCCCTATTGACTGCCTACGTACCTTACCAATTTCTTGATAAAGATCAAAGTCCACGTAGTTCAATTACCTAGGATTCTCCTATTGTAATGAACTGCACTATCATTAGCATTCCATCTCATCCAAGACTCTATCTTCGAGAGTTTTTATTAATTTGAAATCCTTTTTAGAAAATAATTCATCAATTAATAAATTCCCAATGAATTTAGAATTCTTTTTAAAACACAATTCTTATCCAGGCACAACTCTTTTCAAAATGAGAATTCTATCCCGAGTTAAATCCTTTCAAAGGGTGAAATTTCATTCCAAATCAAACTCAGAGTTCTAATTTCATTGGGATTCAATTAATTGTAGATTAATTTTGATAAAAACATTATTTTTGAAAGTCCTCTCGAATATAGGATCCTAAATTCATTAGAACCCTAAATCTAATGTAATTCTTACAACAAAGAAGAATCCTAAGTGGGATCAAATGATCCCCCTAATCCTAGGGTTTCTAGCCAATCCTAGGTTAGTCTAAACACCTATAATACTAAATGCATACTTGCTGGAATTTCTGGAAAATAAATAAGAAATATAATTAAAAGTGTAAACAATGCATGAAAATGTCCTAAATGCAAATCTAAGTTAGCAATGTGAACCTAGGCATGTTTCTGAGTTGATTTAAGCCTAAAAAATGAGTTTTAATGCACTTTTAGGTTACTTTAAACCCATGGACAGATTTGAAAGTAATCAAAAAGTGTACTTAAAACCCTAAAATAATGAATAAAAAATAGTAAAAGAATGCACTAAATGCAACCTAATATGCATACTAAAACTATCATCAAAACATAGCATTTAATCACAAGGGAAGGGACTCACCTTTGCATGCTCCCTCGAACACATTTTATATATTAATCAAACATTCCAAGTGATAAAAAATAAGCTAGGATGAGGATAATACTAATACTAAAAGATTAACAACCTAATATAAAGGACTTAAACATGCATTCCTACATATTGAAAATCCTATCATGCATACTAGATTCTAAATATGAACACCTAATCCTAAACATTCAATCTAATATGGTATGACTAAAGAAGAATAGAAGAAGAGAAATATGCACACATATTATCAAAATAATTTCTAAAGAAATAATAAACTAGCCTATCATGTATACTAAAGAAATATGGAACCTAAACTATGCATACTAACAATGAACTATATCCTATGCATGCATACTAACAATGAACTAAATCCTATACTAAGGAAATAAAAACCTAACCTAGCATGATTAAAGAAGAAGAAGAAGAAAGAGACGAAGAAGAAGAACAACAAAACTTTGAACAATCTACTAACCTCTTTCTTTGCCTCTTTGCTCCAAGCCTTCTCCTCAAGCTCCAAGGACTCCAAGGACCTCAAGGACTTTAAAACTTAAGCTAGAGTGCTATGGGGGAAGCTTGTGCAATTGCTCAAGCCTCTACTCTCCAAGCTAGCTCTCTAAAGCTTTTTTCTATGTGTTAAAACTGATTTCAGGGCCCTCTATTTGATCAATGGCTGAGTTTAAATCTCTTAGGAGTGATCCAAGGGCTCAAAACCAGTCTTACAAGGTGTTTTAACTCATCCCAAAGTCCACATGGCCGAACTGGACACATGGCAGGGCTTGGAAGAGTCCTGGCAGGAAAAAAACTATGAAAAATGCATTTATTGGCAAAAAGGATCGACGACCATCCACCTTGGGACGGTTGGCCATCCTTTATGGATGGTTGGAAATCCCTTGGTGGACGGTCATCCATCCCCCATGCAAATTTTGGCCTATGTGGGCCTATCTTAGCCCGTTTTGACCCGGCTTTGGTTTTTTTCGGCTTTTCGGTCCCGTTTTAAGTCCACATTTGACGATTCAAGCGCCAAAACGATCGTGATTCGATTCTCCATATTTTAAGAAGTGTTGGAAGTGAAAATTCATTGACCAAGGTCAAAGGTTTAAGGAAAAGTCGACCAATTAGCTGTTTAGGGCCTGTCGGGCCCAAATTAGGGTTTTGAAATTTGCTAATCGATTGCTTTCGAAATCATTTCTTCTTCTCGAAAAAAGTTTTAAAATGTTTTAGGAAAGTGTTTTGAAGCCTTTGAAGGCTTTGGTTTGATAAAAATATGGAATCCCAGTTGCTTCCGGTCGAAACCCTAATCTGGGCTTAAAAAGGCCTTTTGAGCCTTAAGAGCCAATCATGAGCCAGAAGACTCCACAGATCTTGCCACTGATCAACTTAGCTACCAAATACACTTTACATATCTATGCCAAAGTCTCTAGACCATTCGAGATAAGATCGACAGTCATTCAGGGCTTTTGTGATTCAAAGGACAGTACTGCCCTTCAATCACAAAAGGCCTTATTTTCTATCAAGCCTGATCCAGAATGCCATGGAATTTTGTAAGGATGTTCCTAGACTCTCTAAAAACCTAATGCAAAAAGAACAGACTCAATCTAACCTAAAAATCTACATGTGATAATGACCTTTTCCTAACTAGTCACAAAGGGTAAAATTGGCAAAATAGGGTTTTGACACCCTATTTTATCTCTAATCACAAGCAACCATTCATGACCATACTCATGGTCAAAAATGGATGTCTACAGAAGCCCCTCATTGATGTTCATGGCTTTGCCAGTGAATATCTGATTGAACCTCAATCATACCTTCAACTATGGTATCCCTGTGTTCTCTTATATAAATAATTATATAATAAAAGTCGTTTTACATAAAGATCTATGCAATTGGGTTAATTTCTCTGTATTAAGAAATCTTTGCAGATTGTACGTTGTGACAGCATCGCTTATGAAGCCGTGATGACCGTCGGACATTAAATGAGCATTCAGAAAAGATCAAGCTAGGTTCATTAAAGTGCGAAGAAGTCTGCAAGGAATTTCTGCAAGAAAAGTCAAAAGGGCCACGTGTCTATCGATAGCCAGGATGCCGCTATCGATAGCGCATCTTCTCTATCGATAGAAGTATGGCGGCTGCGGGCTTCTTAGATATTTTGGATATTTTCGAGGGCATTATTGTCATTTTCATTTTCCTTCTATAAATAGAAGTGTATATGCGACTTAAAGAGGGTTCATGACTTTTGCTCTGAATCATTACTCTGCTATTTTAATTAGACTTCAAGTTACAGTTTAATTTCGCATTTTATTCGGCAGTTTACTTTTTCAGCAATTTCCGATTTCTGCAATTTTTCTTTCAATGCCTGGCTCAATTCTCACTTGAGGATTGTTCTTTAAATATTCAGTCTTTACTTTCAGTACTTTACTTTTCTGCTATTTTCCCTTTTTATGCATGGCTCAATTCTCACTTGAGAATTGTTCTTTACTTTTTCTGTCATTTTCTTTATTTACTTAAGCCACTTTTCTTTATTTATTTCAGCACTTTTCTTTATTTATTTACGCCATTTTCCTTATTTCTTCAGTCATTTTAATTACCGCTTTTATTTTACTTTTCCATCCCATGAACCCTTAGAGCTTGTCATGGATAAAGGATATTCTCCTCCATTGATGTGTAGCTAATACTCCAAGCTTGGGTGAGGATGAAGTTGGATTCGTTATACAATCCTATTTTATAAACATCCCTCTATTTGTATTATGTGATTGCATAGTTGTGAAGGTTTTACCGCACACTATCGCTAAATATAATATCATATAATTGTACATCTGTGATTGCAATTATATAATTATGCAATGGTTCTTATTGGTATGAATACAAACCAGCATGCTTTATTCCTCATTTAAGGTGGATAGCGATATTCCATTCTTTTCAAGGATAAACCCGCCGGTCCTGTATTCATAATCTTTTTGGGACTTCCTTCTTGTAGTTGGAAGAACCACCATACATAATTACTATATTGAGGATTTTATAACATAAATTGTATAATTGATATTCAATGGGCTTCTCACCCAAGTTCCGCTCATTCCACCACATTAATTGCATTTTTAACTAAGCTTTATTAAATTACTGCGTTTTCGCTTCGACCCAATCGGAGCATTTCCACCAACCAATTTAATTGACAATATTCTTTCCACTTGAATTAATTCTAAAAAGTCTTTTATTATAAACCTGCATTTCCAAGTGGTTCGACACCCGTGCTCACTAGTCACAATCGAATTGAGATTATCAGTCACGCGGTTTTATAAATTAATTAATCTTGATCACTGACAAGGAATAATCTCCCTTGTCTCTGAAGCGATCAATATCAAAGAAATAAAAAGACATCCCATTTTTGCCACAACAAAAGAGGGATAATCAAACCAATTACTTACCTATTAAAATCTCTCTTCTTAGAAGTCTCACTTCTAGTTATCTCAAGGATTTTCAATCCTTTTGGAAATTTCATTTCCTAATTATCATAAAAAATTAGTAGTCTTCGACTCATCACTAGAAATTTCATTTCTAGTCAACTTAAGGATTTTCAATCTTTTTGGAAATTGCATTTCCAATTATAAAAATTTAGGAGTCTTCGACTCATCACTAGAAATTTCATTTCTACTCAACTTAAGGATTTTCAATCCATTTGGAAAATGCATTTCCAATTATCATAAAAATTTGGGAGTCTTCAACTGATTGTATCACAATCATGCTCTCAAATTATGGTATTACTGTGTTCTCTTATATAAATAGTTGCGTAATAATATCTCGTTTTGTATTAAATCTGTGCAAATTGGTTAAAATCTCTTTTTCAAGAAATCTGTGCAGATTATATAATTACGAAGTCGTCGCCTATGAAGCCTTGATTATCGTCCCAAATAAAGAGCATTCCAGAAAAGATTAGCAATAGCCATTGAAGTCCGAAAAGACTGCAAAAGAAATTCTGCACATTCAAAGCAAAAAGCCAACATGACTATCGATAGCCAAGTCTCGCTATCGATAGACCTTAGGCGGCTGAGGGCTGTCTTAGATATTTTGAGATATTTCAAGGGCATAATC
>JAESVK010070192.1:0-14460 GCA_017140935.1 Hamamelis virginiana
CTTTAATTTTATTTAATCATATTTTCATGCTCTTTAGTTTAAACAAACAACCAATTCTTCAAAATCAAGAAATCGTTTGGTAACTAAAATCAGATTCAGAACAACTTCTCATAACTAAGCCATTAGTCCCTGTGTTCGACACCCGTGCACTAATTACTTTTCTAACGAATTGAGGTTTGAAGCACGAGTATTTTATAAATTTAAATATTGATTACGAACAAGGAAATAACCTCCCTTGTTTGGAGTGATCAACTGTGGACACCCCATTTTTACCAATTATTTCTATCATATACTTATACAAATGATCAACTCGAAGAGTGAATTATTTGGTGAGGAATTGGCCTTGTAAAGACCAAACTACCTAAATTGCCCTTTTTTGAGGAAAGAGGACAATTCATTATTTCATGTGTACATTTGGATTAGAATCAATCTATTTGTGTTGCATTTGAATTTTGAGGTGTTTTAGAACATCCCTGTAAATTTGCATGACATTCTGATGAGAGCTCGATAGGTAATTAGGGTTTTTGCGACATGAGGGGCATTTTCGTCATTTTTCTCGTATAATTTCCGAATGACCTCCGAATTCGAAACGAATTGTTTCATGAGGTTTATGTTGATGTGGGGAGTATAGTTTGAACCTTTGAATGGTTGGGATAGATTCGCCCAAAATCGATCCCACGGGTAAGAATGAACTGAATTAGGGTTTTATTCAAATCGACCGTGAATTGGTCATTTTCACCAAAATTAAAGATTTTCAAAACATGTTTTCAAATACCAATTTCATATTAAAACCATGTTTTTAGAAGTGGTTCAAGCCTAATTGATCGATTTTATAAAACAATGAATGATCATTTGACCAATTTTGGCAAAACCGGGTCAATCGGCTAGTTTTTTACCAAAACCCTTGACCATGGTTAAGTATTTTTAACCCAAAAACCTTCTAAAAGTGTGGAGGATCAAAACACGGTCGTTTTGATACCTGAATCATCGAATTCAGATGAGAATTGACCAAGATATGACCAAAATACAAAATCCCATTGAAAATGGGGGAAATTTGGGAAAGTCACTACGGTGACCATCCTAGCTAGGACGGCCAACTGTCCAGCCCAGGACGGTCAGCCGTCCAGGCTAGGATGGTCACTAGGATGGTCGACCCCATTTTTCATTTTTGGAAGTTTTTCATCTATTTTGGCCGATTTGATTCGATTTTTTGGGGGATTTTCGAAGGAACTCAGCTTGTAAACCCTAGAGGGATTCATTCTATGCCCTAGGATGGATTTTAGTTCATTAAATCCTAACCATTCAAAGTTTTAAACCCTAGCTCTAGATATGCTTCATTATAGAGTTAAAGCAGGGGGGAAGACAAAGAGTGAAAGAGGCTAGGGTAAAGAAATTCGTTTTTTGGTTCATCAATTGAGGAGAGAACCAGAGTGGAGAAGAGGGAGAGAAGAAAGGATTCAAAGCTTTGAAGCTTGAAGAAAGGTAGCCAATAAGAGAGAAGAAGGGTAAGTGTTCTATCTTTGTTTTCATATATTTCATTCTCATGTAAATCTTCTTCTATGCTATGGTAAAAGTTCTTCTCATTTTCATATGAGATGAATCATTTCTTATTTTATGTGTTTGTTATATAGTCTCTTGCTTGTTCATGCATGATAATATCATATTAGCTTGAGTTTGATTATCCATGGTATTTGTTTAATATGTTTGCATGTTAGAATAGGATGTAGTTCATTTTTCTTACATAGGACAGTAGTATATTTGTGTGTTTAGGAATATGTAGGTTTGATTAAGATGTCTTTTATTAAGATTTTATGTTAGTAAGCATGTTTAGAATGTCTTTTTTATGATTTTATGTTAGTAAGCATGTTTAGGGTGTCTTTCATTATGATTTTATGTTAGTAAACATGCTTAGGATAATGTTTCAATGTGTTTGCATGATTTTTGAAATCTTGTGATGATTATATGATATCCATGATTGTGTAAGTATGTTGAGGCATTTTTGTAGTGAGTCTTGAGTCTTTCTTTCGTGTTTTTATGATTATTTAAACACTCGATATATGGTTTGAATGTATAAATTGTGTACGAGGGAGCGTGCGAAGGTGAGATCCTTCCCTTGTGTTTAAATTAATTGTTTAAGTATACTTTTGTTAGTTTTGATGTTGTTTTGTGTAATAATCTAGTCAAGCATGTTAGTTCGGATTTTTGTTCATTATTTTGAATGGATTAATTATGCTAATTAAGTCCCATAGAGTCAAGGTTCAAATCTGTCCAGATTTGAACATGGGCTTAGATGAGGCTTAAATAGCATTTTTAAGCCATGATTTCATGTATATTTTGTAGGTTAAATTTGTATATTATGTTAGTATGTATATTAGGATTTTTGTTCATTATTTTCCATGGATTAAGAATGATTTTTTAGGCTATTTAAAGTATGTATTCAAATCTGTCCAAATTTGAATATATATTTTAAAATGGCTTTATTATCATTTTTAAGCCATGTTTTCGCATGATTATTATAGTATTCTTGTAGTATATTCATGTAGGATGCATGCTAGGTCATTAACACAATTTTTATTGCTTCTTTTCAAAGTTTTTAGAATGATTTAAAGTCCGCTTTCAAATCTGTCCGGAATTGAAAATGGTCTTAAATGACTTCTAAAAATCATTTTAGGGTCAAATCTAACTTAGAAATATGCCTAGGATCACATAGTAAAATTAGTGTGCATTTAGGAGCATTTTCATGCATTGTTAGAATTAATATCATGCATATTTGTTTGATTTATTTAATTTCCAGCATGCATTTGCATTAGTATATTAGGATTTTAGACAAACTTTAGGACTAGTTAGAGACCCTAGGCTTAGGAAGGTCACTTGACCTTCCCTAGGACTGTCCTTTGTTGTAAAGACCATTATCTGATTTGAGTATTGCATTTGATTTGAGTGTCTATCTTCGAGAGGTTTCCTAAAAGGTTTTTAATGTGATTTTTATGAAATAAACATGATTTTATGAAATAAACATGTTTAAGAACTAAGACATCGAAAACATGTTTATTTCTTAAACAGAATGTTGTTGAAGAAGATGAAAATTGCAAATTGTTATCTAATGCTAATGAAGAGCTTGGCAAGCTTAACATTAGTGATTCTTCTTCAAATGATGCACCTCAAGAGGAACCAAAGAAGAACACTTCAATTGTAGAAGATGAACCCTCAAATGAATCTCAAGAGTTGCAAGAGTTGCCAAAAGCTTGGAAATTTGTGAAGAATCATCCAATTGATCAAGTAATTGGTGATCCTTCACGCAAGGTAAGTACTCGTTCTACTCTTAGAGATGCTTGTAACCATATTGCATTTGTTTCTCAAATTGAGCCTAAAAATTTTAATGAAGCCGAAAATGATGATAGTTGGATTATAGCCATGCAAGAAGAACTTAATCAATTTGAAAGAAATAAAGTTTGGGAACTTGTCCCTAAACCTAATGACCATACCATCATTGGCACTAAATGGATTTTTAGAAATAAAAAGGATGAAGATGGTAATGTTATTAGGAATAAGGCAAGACTTGTTGAACAAGGCTATAACCAACAAAAGGACATTGATTATGATGAAACATATGCACCGGTTCCTAGACTTGAAGCTATTCGTATGTTTCTTGCGTTTGGTAGTTTTAAGGACTTCAAATTGTATCAAATGGATATGAAAAATGCATTTTAAATGGTTATATTACAGAGGAAGTTTATGTTAAACAACCTCCCGGTTTTGAAGACAACACTTTTTCAAACCATGTCTACAAACTTTCAAAAGCACTTTATGGTCTTAAACAAGCACCAAGAGCATGGTATGAAAGGTTAAGTAGCTTTTTGCTCTCAAATAGTTTCATTCGAGGCAAAATAGATACTACTCTTTTCATAAAGCTTAAAGACAATGATATGTTAATTGTTCAAATTTATGTTGATGGTATTATTTTTGGTGCTACTAATGATCTTTTTTGTGAGGAGTTTGCTAAGTTTATGCAAGATGAATTTGAAATGAGTATGATGGGAGAATTGACATTCTTCCTTGGACTTCAAATCAAGCAAACCAAAGAAGGCATTTTGATCAATCAAGCTAAATATGTGAATGGCATGTTGAAGAAATTTGGCATGGAAGGTGTAAAGTCTAGTCCTACACCAATGAGCCAACTAAGCTTGACCTTGATGAAAATGGTAAGAAAGTAGATCAAAAACTATATCGAGGTATGATTGGTAGTCTTCTCTATTTAACCGCAACTAGAACCGTTATCATGTTTAGTGTTTGCTTATGTGCTATATTTCAAGCTAATCCCATGGAATCTCACTTGCTTGCCGTTAAACGTATATTTAAGTATCTTATTGGCACATATGATTTAGGCTTGTTATATCCTAAGCATGCTTCATGTCAACTTCCTAATTTTTCGGATGCCGATCGACTTTGCCGGTTGTAAAACCTACCGAAAGAGCACTAGCGGCACTTGTCATTTTATTGGCCACTCGCTTGTTTCTTGGTTTGCTCTTTCCACAACCGAAGCGGAATACATTGCCGCCAGAAGTTGTTGTGCTCAAGTCTTATACATGAAACAACATCTTGAAGACTATAGGATTCATTTCACTCACATACCTATTCGTTGTGACAACACTAGTGCCATTAATATTTCTGAGAATCCATGCTTACACTCACGCACAAAACACACTGAAATTAGGCACCATTTCATTTGTGATCGTGTGCAAAGGGGAGATGTTGAACTAGAATTTGTTAGTACGGACTAATTAGCGGACATCTTCACGAAACCTCTCCAAGAGGATCGTTTTTGCACAATTCGGCGTGAACTTGGTATGGTTAGACCAATGGAATTGTAATTTGTGCATTTTGTCGTATTCTTCTATTTCTCCTTTTTGCCTTTTTGAGATGAAAAAGGAGGAAAAATATTGGAATACTTTGAATATCAATGTTTGCTTGTTTGTTGAGAATGTTGATTCAACCATGCTTGTTGTGATAATTTGAGGGGGAGCTTTGCTCTTTTTATATTATTCAAAGTTATGGTTTGTCATCATCAAAAAGGGGGAGATTGTTAGCCCTAAGGTCCTTGACCTTATTTTGATGATAACTAAACCATACATTTCTTCTAACAAATGGTTGAGTGTTATGTATCCATAGATTGTCTTTGGAAGTCTACATCAACATTCATCAAGCATTCCAAGTGCTATTAATTCAAATCAAAGCTCATGGTGATAATCTACAAGTGTCAAAGATGTTCACTTCTTGAAGACCAACTTGAAGACTTGCTCAAAGCTCATAAAGGCCAAATTGAAGTCAAGTTGATCTACATATACTTTAGGAACTCTTTGTAAGACCTCTCACATGATCAATTGTGTAAAGCTCAAGAGAAAATATTTTTTATCTCATTGTGCATTAGCATTCATGCTCAATTTGCTTTCAAAATTGACCAAAAATGTTTTGAAATACTTAGTTAATTTGTCAAATTGTTTAGTGTTGATTTTGACTTAGAAATTTCGAATTATTGCCTTTGCAACTTCACTAGTCGACTAACCCATCTAGTCCTAGTCAACTAATTGGAGTACATAAGCAATGTTTATGAAAATTCTAAGTTAGTCGACTAATCACCCTTGACTAGTCGACTAATGGTTTCTTAGTCGACTAATCCTCTCTTGCTAGTCGACTAATGGAAGGTCAGTAGTTATGTTTGGTTGCAATTTTGCTAGTCGACTAATACCCCCTGTCCTAGTCGACTAACCGATCCCGGATCAAATTTCCCAAATGTTTTTAAGTTGCTAGTCGACTAACCTTCCTTGTCTTAGTTGACTAACAAACCCAGATTTTGGTCATTATGTTTTTTGCTTAGCTAGTCGACTAACAAGCTTGTCCTAGTCGACTAACCGAGCCCGGGAATGAAAAATACCTTTGAAATTTCCTTGTTAGTCGACTAAGGGTTCTGCAACTTCAAAACGGCTCTTTCCTAAACAAGTCATTCAAGCATTAAATGTTTCCCAACCATCCTAAAACCTTCCCAATCCGACTTCTAGGGTTTCAAACGGTCATTTGGGTTTAGGATGGCTATATATTGAAGGTTGGTGTTCATTTATTGTTTACCAAGTGATTAAATCTTTTGTCTTACACTCATTACTCTCAAGCATTCATTATTCACTCTTATCATTAATTAAATACTCTTGTGCTTCATCCATTTGATCTTTTGAGAAGTTATTATGCTCTTGTATTGATTACAAATCAGCTTTGAGAAGCATTCATTGTATCATTCAATATTCAATATCTTGTATTGTGAGTTTTGTAAGGGTTTTGTGAGAACTCTTGTGGGTGAGTTGTCTTCCACCTTGAAAGAAGGCAAGTTGTAAAGGTTTCTCCACCTTGAAGGAGTTGCATAGTGGATTAACCCTCTTGACGGAGTTCTTGAGGCGTGGATGTAGGCAGAGACCGAACCACGTTAAAACCTTGTGTTTGATTCTCTAACTCAATCTCTTTACTTTAAGTTTTTGTTTTATATCATGTTGAATTGAGTTGATATTCAATCTTGCATTTTACTTATCCAATTTCAAGTTTGCAAATTCTTGTATCCCATTTTTGTAAGAAATTTTTATTTGCCTATACTCTATTCACCCCCCCTCTAGAGTATATTTTGGGCCAACACTTTACAATTCCATTAATTGGAAAAGAAAATAATAAGGTGAGAAGAGGTACTATTGTTACCGTCGGTGGTTGGCTACCAGCGGAGTGACAATCGATGCTGGCCGGGAAGGATTGAGGAAGAGAAAGGCAGACTGTCTCTAAAGTTTAAACGTGATGAAGATGGCGTGGGCAGAGAGAGAGAGAAAGGGGGGTTGCTTTAATTGTAATTAATTGTAGTTAAGTGGGTTATTAGATTGTTAATGAAGATTAACACCCCTACGAAAAATCAAACTCAAATGTAGAGAGTATAATGCTTTGGCTCAGCAATTCACGTCTTTTTTTTTTTTTTTTATGATGAGGAACAACTGGCCACTAACCCTACCGATGGATATTGTTTGGCAAAAAAATAAAAATAAAAATGTAGAGCAAAAGAACTTCTGTGTTAACATTTGATACAAATAGCATCGATCAGTGTCGATGTTGATCTACTGGCTCAACCATTTCTTTACACACAATATGCAAAGTTCGTAAAATAAAGTTCTTCTTCACTAGATTGTCAATCTTCTAGACTTGTTCTGTCCAAGTAAAAAATGCCACCTTCGACTGAACCAAAGGCCTCCAAAACCTAGACACTAGGAATTTTATTCCTACTCCTCTAAACAAAACCTTAAAATAATATTTCATCGAAAACTTCCCATTCACTGACCTTTTCCACATAATAACATCTTCCATCCCCCTAACCATCACCCTTTCCAATTCCCAATCAACTAAGTTCCTTGAAAAGATAATGTTCCATTTCATCACGTTGCCCCTCCATGAGACAGTCCTTTATTCAAGCATTCTTGAAAATTGCTATTTCAAAAGGTTTCAGAATTCTTCCCTAATAAGCATCTCTGCACACCAAACATCCTTCCAAAGATAAATCCAAGATCCATCCCCCACTTTAAACCATACTTACTAGGGAAGTTAATGTGGAAACTTAATTGAAACTAAACTGAGAAGTGTTGGGCAAGTTAATATGGTTTACCAGATTTGGCACGTTTGAGCACTTGAGCTGATATGTATCAGTTTTGAATAGCACTAGAACCATACTTACTAGGGAAGTCATTGATCATCATTGCAATGATGACACTATTTAAGCCCACTTTCTCTCACGGTGTACATAGTTGGTGCTACCTCAAGCTTCCCAAAAATTATTTTCATTGCTTAACATATCCTTTAATTGCCTGTCCTATCATCCATTACAACATACTTTATAGGTATCCGCGTTCGGACTTCTTCGGCAAAAAGGTACTATATTTTGCTTTCCTTTTTTCATTTTGCCTTTTGGCTCCATGCATTATCTGTTGCCTTGATTGTCATTACTTTTTGTAGGTTTCCCTTGCTTTTTTGGCTCTTTAGTCTTTACATTCGTTTTATTCTCCTTTTTGCTTACATTTGTATTTCTACTGAACAATGCTTTGTCCTTACTTTTCTAATGAATTGTGGTTAATTTTTAGTAAAAAAATAATTTAAATTGCAATAAAATATGTTATAAGTATGTACTATTAATTTTCTTTGGTTTGCTAATACCCTTATAAAATTTGATAGCACAAAAATGATCAGGTGCAGTACATACCGCAATGTGTTGCACGATTACCGCTGTCCGTGGAGTGCACGTGCGTGCCGCGTGTGAGTGACGTGCGTATGCACGTCATGAACAACCGTGTTCGTGTGGAAAAAAAAATTTGTGTACAAATAAGTATGTACTACTTTTGTTTGTTTTGCGAATACCCATATAAAATTTGATAGCACAAAAATGATCGGATGCATTATATACCGCAATGTACTGCATGATCACGGCTGTCCGTGGAATGCAATTGAACGACCGTGTTCGTGCGGTACATGTGGTACATTCCACACTTGGTCAAATTCATTTGGTAGCATCATTACTAAATCACATACTAAAAGAAAATGCACTAACAAAAATATATATTTTTTTAATTTCTTATTCTTATTCTTTATCTTATTAGTTTTCGGTTGTTGAGAAAATGTGTGGAAGAAAATAAATTAGAATTTTAGATCTTTAATGTTTAATTTTGTTATGATTTCTTCAGTTTAAGATTTTTGGAAGCAGAGAAAATATGGGAACTTTAATTGACTTTAAGTTGTTTGGTTGCCAAGAAAGGTTATTGGGGGCCCTATTTTTTAACAAAATTTTGGGGGCCCAAAGCAGCCGCTTGTGTGGCTTGCCCTTAGGGCCGGCCCTGCCAACCAAGGACTTTCCTAGGCTACATGTAGGAGGCCCTTGGATTCACTACATTGATCTTTATGCATTGGTCCCAATTTCTATAGGAACCATATCATTTAACCAATGATCCCTATGCCCTCTATTTGGAACAACTTAGAATAAGTCACCCTCCACATCATTCTCCTATGCCACCTCTATAGGCTTCCTTTTATTTCGGATTAGGTTTGTTTAGGCGCATTCAATTGCAACATACCCACCATTTGAGTGAGTTTATTAATATGTGCTTGAATTTGATCAATCTTCTCTTGATTATGATAAGCCTCTTGTGAGGTTTCTCTTATTGGGTTTTGGTTATAGCTAGAACACACCAATTGGTTGATGCTAGACGCTCCTAAACATGACATACAAAAGCAACTTATGTCCTTAATAAGTTATAAAACATGAAGAAAACCATTCCTAAAATCTCTTAAGTGACGATCAAATCTCCCAAATGATGTGACAAAAACCCAAAATGTGAAATGGCTCAAGCAAAGCTATGTAAGATGCAAATAATTCTAAACTAAACAATGCTAATTGTACTAAGATGATGATATTATATCAATCGCCCTAAAAAATGAAAAAGTATTTTTCTTTGTTGATATGCAAAGAAGATATATTGTCACTACTCTAAACTACAAGACATCATCATTTGTAGTAAAAGAAAAATTAAAAGAGGGAGCAAAAGTAAGCTAAACTGGAAAAGGCCAAAAAATAATTTCATCTTTACTTATTATTGTATTAAGAAGATCTTATCATATTCGGTGTATTGATTATACAAATATTCCATAAGGTCAATATTTTGTTTCCATATTTGTACGTGCTGGAGATATTGGCCTGATCTCATTTAGCAGTTGTAACAAACGTAGCTAATACTAAAATAAGATACGTAGCGAATGTAAACATGCACTTTGGCTCATAATATATATATAGAGGTACAATTCTATTCATTTTTATCCCCTATTTCTATTAATTTAAAAAGCCAACATTAAATTCAGAAACAAACCTCATATTCTCAATATGATTTGAGCAAAGACTACTATGCAGGTATGAGAATCATTCAGAGAATTAACACATGCACTTCCTACTGAAGACTTGAGGTTGAGGATGTCCCCAACCTGTTGCTATGGAGATATTTTCAGGAGCACTACAATTGTCAGCTTTTGAGACCACCTCTATTCTATTGAATTTTGATGTAATATCACTCTTCTATAAGTTTTATCTGGAGAAGATATAAAATAGGTATCTCAGTCTATGATTATAGTTTAGGGGCCTGTTTGGCAAATAAGAGATTTGGATCAGAATGGTTCAGAACCCATTAAATTGTCTAGTTCATAGTAAAATCAATTTTCTCAAAACTAGTTTTTGTTCATAACCTGTTTGTCAAAATTTATTGTATTATGATTTATATCATATTCCACCGATTCCAATAAATCATATTCCACCGATTCCAACCAAAACAAAATTCAAAACTTCTCCGGTATATTTTTTCATTCCATCAAAATCAAAAAGCTTTACCAACAAAATTTTTCATCTCCAAAGTTTAAACTCTAAAAAAAAATCTTAAATATAAAATGAGATGAAGAAACCAGAGAGAGAGACAGAGAGAGAGAGAGAGAGAGAGAGAGAGAGAGATTCACATTGAGGAAATCCCAAATACTAGCACAGAAAAGTTAGAAAACCCAAATACAAATCCAGATCTTGAGTCGAGCCAGGTTGCAATTGATATATCCAGATCTTGAGTGGAATTTCTCCACCAATGTTCAACAATGGTAGCCAGCAAGTTTTAATATATGCACACCAACAAATAGGTGAAAATCTTCAAATCAATAACCTAATCTCATAAACTCCATACTAAAAATCCTTTGATGGATTCTCAATCAAATGCGAAGAAGAAAATGAAAATGAAAAAGAAAAGGAAGAGGAGGAGAGACTATGATGGTGGTGGTGCTCGATCGATGCTACTGCGAGAAGAGAGAAAAATGGAGGAAGAGAAGGAAAAGACGACGAAGAAGAGAGGGAGAAAGTGGACGGATGTTGACGTCGGTGGTGGGTTAATGCTTCAGTGAGGAGAGAAAATAGGAGGTGGAAGGGATGAGTCTCCAAGACGTTTCTCTCACCAACATATTTGGTTTTTTTGAAAACCGACCCCCACTTGGAATACTTGTAATCAGTTTTGGGCTCATAATTTGAACAAACAAAAACCAAATAAGGTAACTTACCAAACACCAATCAAGACATTTGGGCCCGCAATGTATCCGGTAGAATCGGTTCCCCTAGAACAGTAAATTAATTTGTGACAAAAGCTGCCATTTGTGTGCTTGTCATGGTTCAGGGTTCAGACTCTCAAGAAAAACAGAGAAGAATAGAGAAGAGCAGAGAACAATATTAATGCATTGGAAACGCCGCACAAGCAAAGATGAGCAATCATGCAGATGGAAAACAAGACATAGTGCATATTGGTCACATGGAAAACTAGTACAGATGGAAAGACAATATGCTTCATCTACACTAGCTGTGTAATCACCACTGAGTCTTCCAACCCCTCCTGCGCCTCATACCACACGAGCAAACCGTTGCTCTACTACCATCACCACACCACCACTGCCATTACTGCACAACTCCACCACCACACAACACCACCACCATCATGCCATCATCTCCATCATTATACCCTAGCACATCACCACCACCATGACTCTCTACTTTCCTGCCATTCCCTTCAGCTCTTATCAACGTACAACAGCCACAGTGATGATGCTTAAAGTACGTGATGTTTCTCAAACCAATGAAATAACAGCAGTAAGAAATTTAAATAATGTCTATTACTTCAATGCAAAGAAAAACCCCAGAATCCTCACTTAGGCAAAACCCAAAAAGGAATTAAATAAAATTTTTTTACAAAAGGGGATATTTCATTACAGAAACAAAATACCCACGATTCAAAAACTTGAAATTCAACAAGAACTGCTAGGAAAGAATGAAAGACAAATCAGTTTGATCTAAAAGAACAAAACAGAATTACTAAAAAGCAAGAAGAATGAAGAAGATCTACCTCCTCCAATCTCAATCCTTGGCCGCAAGCTGTATGCAAAGTTCAATGAAATCAATACTGTAGAAATGTATGGCGAATTTTATAAAAGTTCAATGAAATCAATTTGAACTTCTTTTTTTCTATAATCTGACATGGAGAATGTTTTTTGTTTTGATAAGATATCCCTAATTCATCTTACGTTTCTGTGAGTTGTTACCATTCTGAATCCCATATCCCATATCCCCTAATCCTATTCATTTTTATCCCCCATTTCTATTAATTTAAAAAGGCAACATTAAATTTAGAAACGAACCTCATATTTTCAATCTCATCGATCCTTAAAAAGCATAGAAACAAACCAACCACCACATCTCCAGTTATCTCTTATTAACTCACGTTTCTTTCTCAAGATTATAACTGCTTCCCTGAGTCATGAAACCTCCCCCCTCTTATCTTAATCAACACTCAATCTCTCTATGCTCTCCTATTATCTCTCTTTTCTTCAACACCCAATTAATTATTAAAGCATTTTGGAGACTAAGTTCGGTGCAAACATTATCTGGTAAATAGTTAAAACTTTGAAGACTTGCTGCTTGGAATACTTAAATCTCATAAAGTACATGTTTCACTTTTATGTTCTTATTAGTTTTGTTTGTTTGTTTGTTTTTTTTTTTTTGTTTATAAATCCAAACTGCATCAATAAATTCTTCAGTGCATTAAACGATTTATAATTATGGATATATGTTTCTATATTTGTAATGGCAATTTTAAGGTTGCAAGTAGTATCGACACTGAATCATAGTCTAACTGCTTTATAATTTACAAGGCTCATGCATCAGTATGTAGATATAATTATGATTATTGGAACAATAATCAACACATACAAATAATTTCTGAATTATTTATATTTCTATCATATATGTTTACAGTATCAATCACAAACCTTTAATTGGGAAAAAAATACATAAAAATCTCATGTTAAATGGTATTGCGTTACATACAAATAAAATTTTGTATGTAACAGGTGCCCTCTTGTCTACATACAAAAAATACCCTGATGCATCTTGCATCAGGTGCCCTCTTGTAGAGCTACTTGCACTGTAAATTTTGGAAAACTGACCGTTGGATTAGATACCCTTATAATGTATGTCATGCCTGCCAAAAATCACAATGATCCAACGGTTGGTTACGAGAAAACTGACTGCTAAAAAATGATAATTTTTTAAAGAACAAAAAAGTCATAGTTTTTCGAAATTACATTTTCAAAAACCAACCGTTGGATCACTGTGATTTTTGGCAGGCATGACATACGTTATAGGGGTATCTAATCCAACGGTCAGTTTATGAAAAGATGCTCAACAAGTGACTCAACAATCCTACACCATATATATCAACTAGTATTGACCCGCGCTATGCGCGAAAACTACAAATAGAATTATGAACAGTAATTTAATTAGCACGGCAAAAAAATGAAAAGAAAATAATGTTTATTCTTTATCGAAGTACGGAACATAAAAATCAAATTCATTTTGGTGTAAAAACTTATAAAATTAATAAATATTCATTAAATATTAACGTGAGGAAGGAATCCTACGAAATAAGGCACAACTAATTCAACTCTTCTTCAAATTTACTAATATTTATTTTAATTATTCCCTAACTATAAATTCAGTAAAATAAATATGTCCATGGGGTTCGATGAGGGATATAGTAAGCTATATTATCAAAGAATTCACAAAACATTAAGTTAGTAAGGCTATTATATCCAACTTGTATCCCTAACAGTAGCATGCAAAAAATGAAAAAGAAGCCACTTTCCATTATTTTAAAGAAGAAGAGTCGCTAAAACACATGCAGTACCTACAGTATTGCGCTGCAAAAAACTTAAAGCCTTCTAACACCTTATCCAGGCATGGTTTTCAAGTAACAAATTTTTGGTTGATTAGATTATGGCCCAAATTTATATTCATTGGAATAATTAATTTTCAACTGGCTTTGGATAGTCCTAAAGTTTTAAAATTTCTTTAATATTAGGGTAGATTTCGCCCGGATTTCCAAAATATCGATATAAAAATAGAATAGTTAACTGAGGGTATGGTCTCCAGCCATTACAAGTTGCTCCTTTTGGTTTTAAATATTTTTCAGCATTTTAGACATGAATTGTTACTTATGGAAGTCTATATATATGTTTCTGTGACTTTAGTTGTATTTAGTGCCCCAGGACATAGTTCATCATGGTGATGTGAAATCGACACCTCACCAGGTAAGTTGGCTGGCCATATATACCATTCATCCATATGGCATTTCTAAAAATTTCAATTCTCCTAATCTTGAATTTAAAAAAGATACGTAATTGAGTTTCTAAGATCAAAGATAGGAAAATGAGATATGAAAATAGAATATGCTATTGAGTAGAATATTTTTTTAAATTTCACATACAAAATCATTGAAAAATATCACATGATCTTAACAGACAAATCAAAATTGAATATTTTGTAATATTCAA
>JAESVK010070193.1:0-11839 GCA_017140935.1 Hamamelis virginiana
TCACAAATAAGGAAATAACCTCCCTTGTTTGGGCTGATCAAATTTTGGCGCCGTTGCCGGGGACTATTGCACGGTTATAGAATTTATAATGGATCTTGTTTTAGTTGTAGCTTAGGATTTTATTTTCCTGTTTCTACTGATCTTCCCTTCTTCTCGATTCAGGTTGTTGACTTACAGGTCCGCTGAAGATTTTGCGCGCTAAGGCCAAAGCCAAAATTGCTAAAAAAATAAATAAAATTTTGCCCAGGTGTCAAAGTTTTGGATAGGACCGCATAAAGATTAGCAATCGGGACCGAGGGGAGTATCTTCTCATCTCACATCTATTTTCATAATATTTTAAATTCACTCATTGCATTTCATTCATCTGGGGGGTTATTTGCATGCACGGTAGAAGGTCTGTGTCCTGTGACCTACAACCGCTTGACCTAGAGTTAGAAAGTACCTTACGTTCTCTTCGAGCTAGTCGACCCGATTTAGGGTCAGAATTTGTTAATCCAATGGAAAACCAAGGTCAAGACCCACCTCGACCTGTTGTAGTTCCACAGCAAGTCCAGCCAGCACCTAGGATGATTAGAGATCACTTTATGCCTGGTGCATTCACTCCACCTTCCTGCATTCAAATCCCTAATATTGAAAACGTCCAGTATGAGATTCGTCATGCCACACTTCAGATGTTACCGACCTTCTATGGGTTGGATAGAGAGAATCCATACGATCACTTTACTGAATTTTTAGGGATTTGTTCCACCATTAGAATTCAGGGCCTCACTGCTGATGCCATTAAACTCCTCCTGTTCTCGTATTCTCTGCGAGATAAAGCTAAGACCTGGATTAACACCCTTAGGACCACAGAGCCTGTCACCACTTGGTCTGATCTTCAGACATTATTTCTGGCTAGATTCTACTCTATTGGTCGTACCACTCAAATGAGGTATGCTATTACCCATTTCGTTCAGAGAGAGGGTGAGTCGTTTCATGAGTCATGGGAGAAAATGAAGGAACTCCTTCGATTGTGTCCCCACCATGGTATTCCTGATTGGCAAGTTGTCCAGTCATTCTTCCAGGGTCTATGTGCTAAGGATAAGAGTCTAGTGAATTCTGCTAGTGGAGGTGCAATTTTAAGGAAGAGTGCCGAGGAGGCATGGGATTTATTCGAAATTCTCAGTGAGGATTCTGTCATTATGGCCTCGATGAACCAAAATGATAGAGGTTTATCTTCAACCTCTAATTCTAGGAAGGGTGTTTATGAGGTAGAGAGTACCACAGTGATAAACCAACAAGTGGCGGCATTGTCTGTGAAAATGGATCAACTGCTTGCTGCTCAAGGTCAACCACCTAGGACCTTTCCTTCATCTGTTACTCCAGTGAGTGCGGTGTGTGACATCTGTGCAGATAATAGTCATGACACTCTGTCGTGTCCTATGGCTCCCCAATACCCCGAGTTTGTTCAGGAACAGGTCCATGCAGCCCAAGGGTTCTCTAACCCAAGGAATGATCCTTATTCGAATAGTTATAATCCGGGATGGAAGAGTCACCCTAACTTGCGGTGGTCTCAACCTTCCCAAGGGACAGGAAACCGGTTTCAAGGGTCAAGTAATACCTATCAGCAAGCCCCTAGGTCCAACTTTCAAGGGGGAAATGCTAATACTGCACCACCTTATAGACCACCTCACCTTCAGTCTCAGTCTCAAAACCAAAGTGTTAATCCACCGCAAACACCTCAAAACCAACGGAGCAGTGGTTTCGAAGAGCAAGTTCTAAAAGCTCTGAAAAATATAGAAGCTAATAGTCAACTCCTGAGTTCTCATTCACAATCCATTGCTAAGTTAGAGACTCAAGTTGGGCAAATCGCGGCCACCCTGAGCCGTCGAGAGGAGGGAAGACTTCCGAGTCAACCCATCAATAACCCTAAAGGAGCACACTTAGCCGAGAGTTCTTCCTCACAGGACTCTCACTATCATGAGGATGTAAAAGCGGTCACTACTTTGAGAAGTGGAAAAAATTTTGATAATAAGGTTGAGGAGAGAGTTAATGAGGAAGGGAATGTGTCTAGAGTACCTAAGGTTGGGGAAATGAGTGAAAAGAAAAAGAGTGAGAATGAGAAAGGGAAGGGGGTAATGAGTGAGCCTAAGACGGATAACTCTTCCTCTAATTCTGATGACCCATTGGCATCCTATGTGCCCAAGGCTCCATTCCCATCGGCGTTAGTTGCGCCTGTTAGAGGAAAGAAGAAGGGAGCGTCTTTGAGTGAAATGCTAGAAGTTTTTAAGCAAGTGCACATTAATCTTCCACTCTTAGATGCCATTAAGCAGATCCCTTATTATGCTAAATTCTTGAAGGACCTATGTACTCAGCAGCGCAAGGAGCGTGTGCATTTCGCTAAATCAGCGGTCCTCTCGGATGTGGCAAGTGCTGTGGTTCAGTACCACGTCCCTGTCAAACGTAAAGACCCGGGTACTCCGACTATTCCATGCTTCTTAGGGAGTCACTATGTAGACCGGGCCTTGATTGATTATGGGGCCAGTGTGAATATTCTTCCATACTCTGTGTATGAGAAGATAGAGCTCGGTGAGCTCAAACCTACACCCACCGTGTTACAGTTTGCCGATAGGTCGACCAAGGTCCCTAGGGGTGTGTTACAGGATGTGTTAGTTAAGATCGAGTCTTTTGTCTTTCCGGCCGATTTTATTGTTCTAGACATGGAGCCTGTAAATACCACTAGACCTCAAATTCCTGTCATCATAGGTCGACCTCTTCTTGTGACTGCAAATGCAGTCCTACATTGTCGGTCGGGTATCATGGAAGTTTCATTTGGTAATATGAAGGCTAAGCTTCAAGTGTACCATGCTGTAACACATCCTCATCACTTTGAGGAGTGCTCATTGGTAGATGTCATTGACCATGCCGTCGAGGAGGCTTTGCCTTTTATTCTGTCTCAGGATCCTTTAGAGTCATGTTTGGGACATTTTAATTATGAAGATTTTGATATTAACCAGTCTATCCTAGAGGTAAATCAGATTCTCGAGTCAACTCCTGCATTAGGCAACCTACCTTGGAAGCCTAAAGTCGAGGCTTTGCCTCAATTGTCTAGTACCTCCATGCCTACATCTCTAGAGATTGCCCCGAAACTTGAGTTGAAACCTTTACCGGCAAATCTTAAGTATAAGTTTCTAGGTGATAATGACTCTCTTCCGGTTATCATTGCTTCTGATTTGAGTATAGAGCTGGAGAGTAAACTCATTAAGGTTCTAGATGAGAATAAACAAGCGATAGGGTGGTCGGTTGCCGATCTTAAGGGTATAGATCCGTCTATTTGCATGCACCGAATCCATCTTGAGGAAGGAGCTATGCCTTCACGGGAAATGCAGCGAAAGCTCAATCCCAACATGAAGGAAGTGGTTATGAAGGAAGTTGTGAAGTTGTTGGATGCGGGTATCATCTACCCCATTTCTGACAGTGCTTGGGTAGCTCCTACCCAAGTTGTACCTAAAAAGTCCGGTATAATTGTAGTTGCAAATGAAGAGGGTATTCTAGTCCCTACTCGAGCTACCACTGGGTAGCGAGTATGCATCGACTATAGGAAGCTTAATTCTAGGACTAGGAAGGATCACTTTCCACTTCCATTCACTGACCAAATTCTAGAAAGACTTGCGGGGCAGAGTTTTTATTGTTTTTTAGATGGTTATTTTGGATATAACCAAATTGCAGTATACCCCGAGGACCAAGAAAAGACCACCTTTACCTGCCCTTTTGGCACTTTTGCCTATAGGCGCATGTCATTCGGCCTATGCAATGCTCCTAGTACATTCCAAAGATGCATGACGGCCATTTTTTCTGACATGATTGGAGATTTTCTAGAGGTTTTTATGGATGATTTTTCAGTTTTTGGTTCATCTTTCGATTCATGCCTCTCTAATCTTTCCAAGGTTTTAAAGCGTTGCTGTGAAACCAATTTGGTCCTAAGTTGGGAAAAGAGCCATTTTATGGTTCGTGAAGGTATAGTCTTAGGACATGTGGTATCTAGTCGTGGTATTGAGGTAGATCGTGCAAAAGTCGATTTAATTGCTAAGTTGCCACCCCCTACCACCGTCAAGCAGATTAGGTCCTTCCTTGGACATGCCGGTTTTTATCGGCGATTTATCAAAGACTTCAGTAAAATCTCTAGGCCCTTGTGCAATCTTCTTGCCAAGGATGTTCCTTTTGTCTTTGATGAGGCTTGTCTGAAAGCCTTTACCACACTGCGCTCTCTCTTGAGCACTGCTCCTATCATGCAGCCCCCGAATTGGTCATATCCATTTGAGATTATGTGTGATGCGTCTGACTACGCTATAGGGGCTGTTTTGGGTCAAAGGATAGATAAATTTCCTCGAGTTATATATTATGCTAGTAAGACTCTTGATGATGCTCAAATGAACTACACCACCACTGAAAAAGAGTTACTAGCTGTTGTCTATGCCTTAGATAAATTCCGTTCTTATCTGTTAGGGTCTAAAGTCATTGTTTTCTCTGATCATGCTGCTCTACGGTACCTTCTGTCCAAAAAAGAGACCAAGCCTAGGTTGATTAGATGGATTCTTCTCTTGCAAGAATTCGATTTTGAAATTCAGGATAAGAAAGGGTCGGAGAATGTAGTTGCTGATCACCTGTCTAGGATTCTAGCTGATAAAGATAGTGATACCCTTCCGATTCGGGATTCTTTTCCCGATGAGCAGTTATTTGCAGTCTCTCAGGTATCTTTGCCCTGGTTCGTTCACATTGTTAACTATTTAGCTACAGGGCTTATACCATCTACTTGGGCCAAACAGGACAAGGATCGATTCTTTTCACAGATTAAAAATTATTTTTGGGAAGATCCTATTCTGTTTAGGTACTGTGCGGACCAAGTGATCCGCCGATGCATCCCTGAGAATGAGGTGCATGAGATTTTGAAGTTCTGCCACACTCTGGCTTGTGGTGGACACTTTAGTGGCAAGAAAACCGCTGCTAAAGTTCTTCAGTGTGGTTTTTATTGTCCTACCTTGTTTCGAGATGCTATGAACTTCTGTAGGTCCTGTGATAATTGCCAGAAGATGGGCTCTATGTCTAAGAGAGATATGATGCCTCTGAACCCGATTCTTATAGTAGAGATTTTTGATGTTTGGGGTATTGATTTTATGGGACCTTTTCCCATCTCTCATGGTTTTGAATATATCCTAGTGGCTGTGGATTATGTGTCTAAATGGGTAGAGGCAGTTGCCACTAGGACTAATGATCATAAGGTAGTTCTGATATTCCTTCAGGAGAACGTGTTCTCTCGCTTTGGGTGTCCTAGGGCTATCATTAGTGATGGAGGTTCGCACTTTAATAATAAACCTTTTGCGGCACTTGTTGCCAAATACTCCATTACCCATAAAGTCGCGACCCCATATCATCCCCAAACTAGTGGGCAAGTGGAAGTGTCCAATCGGGAGATCAAACATATTTTGGAAAAAACAGTCAAGCCCGACCGTAAAGATTGGTCTTTGAGACTTGTCGATGCTCTTTGGGCTTACCGTACGGCTTATAAAACTCCCATTGGTATGTCCCCTTACCGGCTCGTTTATGGAAAACCATGTCATCTTCCCGTTGAGCTCGAACATAAAGCCCTCTGGGCTATTCGTCAGTTTAATTTTGAGATGAAGGAAGCGGGTTCTAACCGCCGACTTCAACTTAGTGAGCTCGAGGAAATTCGCAACGAGGCTTATGAAAGTTCAAAAATTTATAAGGCTAAAATGAAGGAATTTCATGATAAACATATTACTCGTAAATCATTTGAGCCTAATCAACGAGTTTGGCTTTTTAATTCCAAATTGCGATTATTTCCGGGCAAGCTAAGGTCTCGATGGGATGGGCCTTACACGGTTGTCAATGTTTTTCCACACGGTGCTATTGAGATTCGCAATCCCCGTAATGGTTCTTCATTTACGGTGAATGGCCAAAGGCTGAAGCCTTACATCGAAGGCTTTGGAAATGGAGATTTGACTCGGGATGGTATGGTGGTTGAGTCCATGAATCTTGAGGACCCCACTTATGAGTTCGACTAAGGATCTTCATCACGTCTGGCTGAAGACGTTAAACTTAGCTTTTCTTGGGAGGAAACCCTTGCATCTGTTTGTTTAGTACTACCTTGTATTTAGTTGTGTGTTGGGTCATTTTCTCTCTGGCTTGCATTCTTTCTTCTTCCTCATTGAGGACAATGAGAGGATCTAAGTTGGAGGGTGGGAGTTCACATGCATTTCATTTTGTGATTCCTTTATTTTTGATTATATATTTTTCCTCTTGTCTTGCAATTAGCTAGGAAAATTTCTCATTTCTTGTCTTTAATGGCAATTTCTCAAATATTGTGCATCATAATACCCATGATACTATACTTTGTGCATAAATTATTTCCGGACTTTGAATTAGTTTGTTCCTAATTAAACTGCACGTGCACGAATCGATTCGAATATTGTCTGTAGCAGATGAGTATGTGACGAAGATCCTCGTTTAGAGTGGAGATTTATAACCTTTTATGCATATGTTGAGCCAATCTTGTTGTTCTGGGGCACAGATTTTCATATTACTCATTTCAGCTTATTTGGTTGTTAAAATGATTTTGCATTATATTTTTACTGGATTAAGTGCTTATGTGTCATGGATGAATTGTGATCAATTGAGAACATTGAAAAACAAAAGAAAAATTTAGAATATGATTTTAGGCCTTCATTCTGAGTTTGTAAGCCTATCAATTGGTTTAAGTCAGTCGTATCTCCATTTGTACCCGGTTTTGAGCCGTCAAGTCCAATTTTTCATTTACTTAGGTAACCGTGGGTTGATTTTTTTTTTTGTGTGTTTTTGAGTCGTTTTGTTGTGTTATAGTTGTGTGAGCTCTTTGGGATATCTCATGCTTGAAATTGGAGGAACATGATTCTTTTTGGTCTCATTTTCAGTTTGCCTATCGATAGGGATTCATTTTATCGATAGGTCTATCGATAGGGTCACCAACCTTATCGATAGGTTACTTTCTCAGTTAAGAAAACCTGCATACCGAGTTAAGTCCTATCGATAGGTTTCTACACTTATCGATAGGCCTATCGATAGGTCATATACCTTATCGATAGGTGTTCTTTTCAGTCTCAAATCCCTGCAACCCGAGCCTTCACCCTATCGATAACCTCCACTCTTATCGATAAGCCTATCGATAGGTCTTTGACCGTATCGATAGAACCCCCTTCAGTTTCATTATGCCTGCAGACCGAGCCTTACACCTATCGATAGGCCCTCAATCCTATCGATAGGGTTAACCAGATTTAAAAAAAAAAAAAAACAAAAAAAAATATATTTTTTTAAATACCCAAGAGCCACGCGGGGCACCGCCTCTTGTTTCTTCCCATTTTTCTTTTTTTTTTCTTTCTTTTCTCTTTTCTTTCTATTCTTCTCCTTTTTCCTTCTCTCTCTCCCGCGCCTTTTCACCTTCAAATCCGTGACCCTTCAACCGCCATCTCCACCTCCGATCTCCACCATAGCTTCTGCCGGCACAAGTGCAGCTCCTCTTCCCTCTCTCTTCTCTTTCTTTTTCTCACCATCTCCACCGCATAACTTCACCAGTGCTTTAGCCACTACGGCAGCCATTACTACCTCACCCCATCTCACTGCCGGCTCTCACCAAACGTACTTTCCGGTCATCACTCCGGCGAGACTTCAAGTTTAGTTCTTCACAGTTTTGGCAACTGTTGGAGTGAAGTCAGTTTTGTGGTCTGTGGCCTTTGCCTCTTTGGAGTAGAAAGTAAGTGTTAAATTGGGTTGTGTTTTAGTGGGCTTTCAATTCTTCATTACTGTTTTATTGTCACTGTGATTAAATCTGCTGTATTGTGTGGACTGGGTCTGTGAATTGGGGTTGTGGTGGGAAGAAGTGAATGATTAAAAACTCTGAGAATGGTGCGTCAAAAGCAACCTGTTGTACCCTTAGATAAGGGTAAATCTGTTGTAGTCCATCCGGATCAGCCGGAGACGAGGCCGGAAACAGGGCCTATCGTTCGAGAGGCACCGCCGGTTAGACCGGCGCGTACGAAGAACCCATCTGTGGGTAAGGGACAGAAGGTGGTATATGAGGACAGCACAGATTCGGATAGTGAGTCCGCCTCTGATCCTACTTTCCGACGACCTCTTGGGTCAGATTCTAGGGTCCAGTCTGATGATGACAGCGAGTTCTTTGACCCGCATGAGGTTGACACCGAGCATCCGACTATTGGCATTACTAGGGGCATCAAAAAGCCGCTGACATCTAGGCCCGCCAAATGGTCTGGCACATCCCGAAAAGAAAGACCACCACCACAGAAAAAACAGAAAACAGATGTAAAAAGTTGGGCAGATGTACTGAAGGAAAAGAAGTTCAATGTGGAGAGGTATGTGGATGCCTCGAAATTCTTGGAAGAAACACCTCTCGTGACTCGTCTGGAGTGGAGACACCTCACAGCTTGGTTGACGAAGGGAAAGGGTTATAAACCCTCTTTAGTACGAGAGTTCTATTCTGTCGCACGGACACATGATCGTGATGATGAGATGCTTGTTGCCCAAGTGGGCAAGCGGTCGATCGAGCTCTCTGTGGATTGGATTGCACAGTACCTGGGTTGTGAGCGCCCTGTTCCTGCATCCATTACATTTCCTCCTGCTGAGGATGATATTGAGCACCCTCTGTTGACACCAGCCCAGTGTGCTCAGATTGTCTGTGTTGACCCAGCTCGTTATTCCGGGGGCAATTTCACGAGTGGCACTATGAAGACCATCTATGCGGTGATGATCAAGTTGCTTTTATGCAACTTGAGACCTCGAAGGACGGATAGCAGCATCCACTTGGATATGATCAGATTGTTGATAGCTTTTATGGGCGAGGACGAGATTGATATTGCCCATCTGATCTTCAGGGAGATGCGCTCTTTTATCCAGCTTCGTCCACCACAGCAGAACATGCCCTTTTCCCAGATGATTACACAGCGATGCATTGAGGCTGGGTGTAAGTCATCGGAGCAGAGTTTATGGGGAGAGGGACCTATTACTCCAGTCACTTTGACTAGGAGTTTGAGAGCTGCTCAGTCTACGTTATCGAGGCGTCAGGGCACATTACCAGAGCCACCCCAGCTAGCATCTCAGCCAGCAGTTACTGAGACAGTGCCATCTGAGCCTGTCGAGATTACTTCAGGGCCATTTGGGCCAGCTGAGACAGGGCCATCTGGGCCAGCTGAGTCTGTACCTGCCCATCCTTCTGGTATTGAGGGCTTGTTACTACAGTTAGTGGATGGGCAGAGACAGTTGTTGGAGGGGCAGCAGGCCTTAATGAGGGAGCATGAGCAGATTAGAGCCGAGCTTCAGCGGCAGTCCGCTAGGCAGAGGGTTTTATGGCGTATCCAGCAGGAGCTTCCTCTTACTGCCTTTGATTTCTCTTTATTCGCGGAGCCTGAGGAGGCTAGAGCTGAGGTCCCAGCTGGGGATGCTCATGTAGATGAGGTTGGACACCATGAGGATGCGGGTGATGGAGCTGAGTAGTTGGTTGGTGGGGTTTGAGTCAGGGTTGTTCTTTTGTTTCTTTTAGTTAAGTGTGTCTAGTTCAGTTTAAGTATGTCTTAGAGTTGTTTTGTTTTTTTTTTTAGTTGTTGGTAAATGAGATGGCTTGGGTAGTAATCCAAACAGTTTTTGTAAGTCATTTCATCTTGGTGTTTTCTTTCTTTATTGTAACCAAGGTCATTATAATCCAAATCAAGTCCTAATTGATTCAAATTTTGAACCTTGTTCTCTCTTGATCGCATTTACATCAAATGATTATATGTGCTGAATCTTTGTTTAAATTACATGCATTATCATTCCATTTCATCTCTGTCAACTCTTGTGCTGTTATATGAGTTTTGGAACTTATATGAATCTTATTGGGATATTACATGAACCTTTTAACCTTTCGTGAGAAATATTATTTTTGAGAGTGATCATCCAGGTGAGATTCGAAGTTGAAACTCGTCACAGGATTTGAATTATAGGCTTATTCTGCTTAGAAAATAATCTTTAGTCGGTTCACTTCACTCACACGATTTGGGACTTACTATATTTTCAGTTATTTGATAAGTTGTGTACCATGTATGCCTACCCTGTGGAGTAGCTTGCATAACCTTTTGAGATGTTTGAATTGAAAAGACAAGATTTGAGCTTAATTGTTTTTAGTTAACTGTGAGTCAGCATTATGTTTGTGGGCGTCATTTCTGCAAACCTTCACGAGACTATAACTCGTCCACTAGGGGGAACCTAGGGGTTTAAAAGGCTTATTGCACATGCTAAGTGCAATCGCGATTCCCTGCGAAAGTGGCTTTTTCTTAATTTGCTTCTTTTATTATTTTGATTTCTTGTTGTTCTTTAGTTTCCATTGTTTTCAGTGTTTGCTAGGGACTAGCAAAGTCAAAGTTGGAGGGTGTGATTGTTCCACAATCAAGCTTCGTTTTAAAGCATTCGAGGCGAACATCGGGAGTTTTACACTGTAAGTACTTTGATTTAATGGGTTTTTAGTCTTATGTATGTTTTTTATCTTGTATAGGTTAAATTCCATCAGAAAGACCAAGATCAACAACCCAAAGAGAGCACATGGATGAATGGGAGCAAATGTAGCATGCCAGGATGAACACCAAGCGCGAAAAGCAGATAATTCAAGGTTTTAATGCAAAACATACCCAAGCCTATCGATAGGCTACCTTCCCTATCGATAGGGAAGCTCTCGGATTTGAAGAATATGCAGTTTTCTAGCATCTGCACACATCACCTATCGATAGGTCTCTAGGCCTATCGATAGGCCTATCGATAGGGCTATCGATAGGGCTCTAGGCCTATCGATAGGTTTGAGCGGGCAGTTTCCTAAAGTGCTTAGAATTCCTTTTTTAGCAAATAGGAATTGGATGGATTCGGCAGAGCTCGGAAAAAAAGGGTTGGGCACTATTTAAAGACATATTGGGAGACCTAAAGAGGATCGTTTTTTCATCCCGGACTCAGGAGAAACCTCTGTGATATTTGCTTTCATCTTTCCCATACCATTCAACGGAGATATTGGCTGCACATGGAAGGAACGAAGACCTCCGGTGATTCAGCCCCGATTATGAGCAGCTAAACTCTTCTCCTTGGGTGTAGATGAAGCTTGGTTAGTGGTTTGAATATGTATTGATTAAGGTTCAAGGTTTTGTAATAGGTTATGATGATTGTACAACTTTGAGAGATTGCCGTTCTATGCAATCCGCTCTTTAATGAATCTTTTATCTTTTAATATGAATGTTTTCTGTGATTATATTCATATTGATTGTGCAATAGTATTATTTGAATACGTTATTATTCATTAGTTGGCTCATACCTAATTAGGATAACCTGTGCATGCTTCGCTTGACAGGTTATGCCTTATTTGGATGAGTTGACTATATGAATACAAGCGTAATATATCTTTGATGATTTATTCTTGTAGTTTAGATCATCACTGATCATAAACGATTGCGAAGCCTTTGCATTAATCATATGCATAATAACTCCCTAACTAAAGTGGATTCGAAACCCGGGGTTTTCCTTTAATTTGATTTAAACATATTTTCATGCTCTTTAGTTTAAATAAACAACCAACCTTTCAAAATTAAGAATCTGTTTGGTAACTAAAATCAGAATCAGAATAACTTCTCATAACTCAGCCATTAGTCCTTATGTTCGACACCCGTGCACTAAATACTTTTCTAACGAATTGAGGTTTTAAGCACGAGTAGTTTTATAAATTTAAATATTGATCACAAATAAGGAAATAACCTCCCTTGTTTGGGCTGATCAAATTTTG
>JAESVK010070195.1:0-24949 GCA_017140935.1 Hamamelis virginiana
CTTTCATACCCCTTTCTTATCAATACTCTTGTAATCAATATCTTCAGTAATATATTTGTAAGTTTTAAATTTAAGTTTTCTTTTTATCAATATCTTTATTATTGTTTTTATACCTGTTTTCTTAGTTATTGTTTTATTTCTTTCATCTTCCTGGGATATTATATATATATATATATAAAGATAGAGTCTTTTTCTTATGAGGACGTCTTTGCATAAGCTTATGTGAGGACTTGGCTTTTTAGCCATGTAGGATGGATATTTTGAAAAACCGGCCGTTGGATTGAATATTCATCCTATTTATGACATGAATGCTAAAAATCACAATAACCTGATATGTGGTTTCTAAAATACAGACTATGAAAAATTATGACAGTATCTAATGGTCACATTTTTCACAGTCTGTATTTTAGAAACCGACCGTCAAAACGACCGTCAGATCATAGTGATATTTGGCATGCATGACATACATTGGAAGAATATCTAATCTAGCGATCGGTTTTCCAAAATTCTCATCTTACATTGACTAAAAATTCGTCCTCACATAAGGAAGTCCTAATAAGAAAATTTCTCTGTATGGATAATATAATATAAAAAAATGCACAACTAAAGTATAATAAAATTTTATTTTAAAAAGGAATTATACACATATAAGAAAACTTGATAAAGAATGGATAGTTCTAAAGTTATTAAGAATAAAAAAAGTAATTAAAAAGAAGATTTCTAATAAAGAAGTTAAAGAGATTTTAAGTAATTAAAATTATAGAAGGGCATAAGTGTCATTACTATTTATTATAAGGGTATTTTAGTGCATCAAAAGTTTTTCCATAATTCATACTTTTATAAGTAGTATATATATATATATATATATATACGGTTCCGATCTTGTAAGGACGTCCTTACGCTCTTATCGTAAGTACGTCTTCACTGGGAGAGGTTTTTTTGAAAAATCGACCGTTGGATTAGATAATGTTTATATGTATATCATGTCTTCAAAAAATCACAGCGATCCAACGATTGGTTTTTAAAATATAGTCATTTAAACAACTTTGACACCATTCAACGGTAAATACTGTCAAAGCGTTTTATAGACTATATTTTGAAAACCGATTATCGGATCACAGTGATTTTTGGCAGATATGACATTCATAAGAAGATTATTTAATCCAACGGTCGATTTTTCAGAATATCATTCCTATGGCTTCCAGAATGGACGTCCTTATGCTCGTATCGTAAGGACGTCCTGACAGGATCACTTCTGTATATATATATATATATATATATATATATATATATATATATATCAGTTCTGATCCTATCAGCATATGCTTATAAGTTTGGTAAGCTGTGAACCATCGAGGAAACTCGATGCAATCCACATTATCGGAATTGGGTTTTTAAAAAAACAAAGGAGTCGCCACCTTATTTTTAAGGAATAAGGAAAGTCTATCGATATACCTATTTCCTTTATTTTTCTGCTTTTTTGCTCAATTATTGCTTCCAAATGCCTTCCAACAGCTTTTTGACAATTTTAGCATCAGTTTGACTCTCACAAATCTCCAAACTCGCATGAAATCCAAGATTCTACCTCCATTGTGCTTAAAAACATGAATTTATTGAATATTTCCTACAAAAGAAAAATCCTAACATAAGAATCAAAACTTATTAACAACTAACAATTAAACAAGACAAATGTATATATATAAACCCTAAAAGCCTTGTAAACAAGGCATGATTGCATAGCAATCAATCATCGTATTGATCATTACCGTGATGTTTTTTAAAACCATTGTTTATTATTATTATTATTATTATTATTATTATTATTTATTTATTTATTTATTTATTTAGAAAGACAACAATCTAATCGTCATCATATTGATAAATTCATGGCGTTCCAAAAAATATAATGTTTTTTCCATAATACGCGTGCGGCAACGTTTTGATTGAGCGTCCTAAACTAATATTATGATGGTTACGAATTGTTATCTTTCTGCTATTTTTTTTTTTTAGTGGTTCCTCTAAGGAAGTGAGAATACTAAAGAAGGACTTAGATGACACCAATATGGTGTCGACCTAATTAAGGTTCTCTCCCATGCAGGGGCGGAGGGATTCATGGGCTAGGGGGGCTATAGCCCCGCTAAACTTTTACCAAAAAAAAAACCTACTAGTCTACTTCTACTCCAGCCCAATGAGCCAGCAGCCCAATAAATGCCTAATGAGCTAGCCCATCAAATCAACCCCATAACTCACGCTCTCTCACGGCTGCCCCTCTCATTTCTCACACACACAGACACACTCGGAATCCCCATTCTACACTATCTCATTCACTCATTCAATCTCCTTTTTTCTCTCACTCTCCCCATTCTATCGCACAGGCGGCACGCCAGCACATCATCTTGGCTTGAGCAACTTTGAGCTCAGTTTCTACTTTCCAACTAGTAAGTACTTGATTGTATCACAATCATGCCTTCAAACTATGGTATTACTGTGCTCTCTTATATAAATAGTTGCATAATAATATCCTGTTTTATATAAATTCTGTATATCTTGATTAAATTCTCTTTCATAAGAAATTGTGTAGATTATATAAATGCGAAGCCGTCACTCATGGAGTCATGCTTATCGTCACCAGTGATAAAAGTTTCCTAAAAGTTCAGCGATAGGCGATGAAGTGCGAAAGGCTGCAGAAGAATTTCTGCATTTTCCAAGTAAAAGCCAACATGACTATCGATAGCCAAGTCTCGCTATCGATAGAAGTTCTATCGATAGCCAAACTTCGCTATCAATAGACATGAGGCGGCTGTGGGCTGTTCTAGATATTTTGAGATATTTTAAGGGTATTTTGGTCATTTGTAATTTCAGCCTATAAATACAAGGCTCAATGTGACTTTAAGAGGGTTCAAGACTTCCGCTCTGAATCATTACTCTGTCAATTTTAATAGACTTCATCTTACAGTTCAATTCTGCTTTTTATTTTGTAATTTATTTTTCTGCAATTTTTCCTTTAATGCATGGCTCAATTCTCATTTGAGAATTGTTCTTTACTTATTCAGTCTTTAATTTCTGCACTTTAATTTCTGCAATTTTCCTTTTATTCCATGGCTCAATTCTCACTTGAGAATTGTTCTTTACTTTTACTGTCATTTTCTTTATTTACTTAAGCATTTTTCTATATTTACTTACGCCATTTTCTTTATTTACTTAAGCCCTTTTTCTTTATTTACTTACGTCATTTTCTTTATTTCTTTCAGTCACTTTTTCTTTATTTCTTTCAGTCATTTACTTTCTGCTTTATTTTATTTTTCCATCCCGTGACCCCTTAGAGCTTGTCATGGATAAATGATATTCTCCTCCATTGATGTGTAGCTAATACTCCAAGCTTGGGTGAGGATGAAGTTGGATTCTTTATGCATTTCTAGTTTATAAACATCCCTTTATTTGTATTATGTGATTGCATAGTTGTGAAGGTTTACCGCACACTATTGCTAAATATAATATAATATAATTATATATCTGTGATTGCAATTATATAATTATGCAATGGTAGTTATTGGGATGAATAACAAACTAGCATGTTTTATCCCTATTTAAGGTGGATAGTGATATTCCATTCATTTTCAAGGATAAACCTGCCGGTCCTGTTATTCATCATCTTTTTGGGGATTCCTTCTTGTAGTTGGATGAACCACCATACATAATTACTATATCGTGGATTTTATAACTAAATTGCATATTTGATATTCAATGGACTTCTCACCCAAGTTTCGCTCATTCCATTAATTAATCGCATTTTAATCAGCTTTATTAAAATCAGTATTTCCGCTTCAACCCAATTGAAGCTCTTTTTACCACCAAATTAATTTGACACTATTCTTTCACTTTAATTAAATCTAATAGTTTCTCATTTTAAATCTACATATTTCCCAGTGGTTCGACACCCGTGCTCACCAATCGCAATTGAATTGAGATTAACAAACATGAGATTTTATAAATATATTAACCTTGATCATTAACAAGGAATAATCTCCCTTGTTCTCTCACGATCAAATTTTGGCGCCGTTGCCGGGGAATATTACGGTTTATTTGAAAAGAAACCATTTGACTTAATTTTAGTCGTAAATATTAATACTGTTAATATTGTATAAATATATTCTTTTATACTGTTTATACATATTAATATATATTATTTGTTTTTTTTCTATCTCTAATTACAGGTTGCTGAAATCAGGACTTGGGAGCTTTACTCCCCCGCGCTTAAAAGAACAATTAAAAGCTAAAGCTAAACTGTTTCACCAATTGCTTTAAAATTCCGTGATTATCTGTGGAGACCTTAGTTTATGCGGGGTAGAAGGTCGTTGTCTTTAAACGTAATACCTATCGACTCTGAATTAGAAAGAACTCTGAGAGCTACTAGAGCCTCCCCGAGACAATCCAGTGAGTCCGTACCTTTGCATAATTTTGAAATGGCTAAATCATCTGCGCAAAATGTGATGTTACCTGCAGAGATTATCCAAGCCCCACCAGGTCTAAAAACTCTTAGGGATCACTTTATGCCTAACAGTTTTAATCCACCCTCCTGTATCCAAATCCCAAACATTGAGAATCTCATCTACGAGATCAAGCATGCTACCATTCAGATGCTTCATACTTTCTATGGGTTAGATAGAGAAAACCCATATGACCATTTGCAGGAATTTTTAGGGATCTGTTCAACTATTAGAATTCAGGGTTTCCATCCAAAATCCCTGAAAATTTTTCTATTCCCATTATAAGGCCAAACATTGGCTTTGCACTCTTCAGACACCTGTCCCTATCACTACTTGGGAACAGCTTCAGAAATTGTTATTGTCTAGATTTTATTATGTTGGTAAAACTCATCAAATACGACGAAGAATAACAAACTTCATCCAACATGAACAAGAGTCGTTTCGAGGCATGGGAGAGAATGAAAGAACTTCTAAGGTTATGCCCCCATCACGATGTACCTAAGTGGAAAATCATAGAATCTTTTGTTAAAGGTTTAACTGAGGGTGACACGCAGACTGTTAAATCTGCATGTGGGGGAGCTATATTAAGTAAGGGAGAGGTTGAAATGTGGGCTTTATTTGAAGCATTGAGTGAGGATTCTTTCCATATGGCCTCAATGTCTTTAGGTAACCGTGATGATTCATTAGTGAAGAAAAATCCTCCCAAAAAGGGTGGTATTTATGACGTGGATCCCCAAGCTTTGGCAAACAAACAAGTAGAGGCTTTGTCTCAGAAACTTGACCAATTAATAGCTGCACAAGGGCAATCTTCTAAGGCCCATGTGAAACCTGTCAACTTGGTGTGTAATATTTGCACTGATCCTTCTCACGAGACCCCGTATTGTCCCATGGCGGGACAGTACCCTGAGTTCGTCCAAGAGCAAGTAAATGCTGCTCAAGGATTCGCACCACCTAGGAATGACCCATATTCCAATTCTTACAATCCTGGGTGGAAGACTCACCCAAATTTTCAGTGGTCTAGTCAACCGAGAGGGTCCAATCCTAGTCAAAATGGGAGACCCACGTACAGCGGTAACCCTGCTGTAGTTCAGCCATATAGACCACCACAGATGCAACCCCAATACCCAAGCTATAGTGCTCCGCAAGCACCTCCACCCCATTATCAGAGTCAAGCTGTGACTCAACAACCACCACAACCTCTAAGAACGCCTGGTTTTGAGGAACAAGTCTTAGCTACCCTGAAAAGTTTAGAGGCCTCTGCACAACTCACTCATTCCCATTCCCAATCAATCTCAAAATTAGAAACCCAAATGGGCCAACTAGAGGCTTCTTTTAGTCGTAGAGAGGAGGGAAAGTTTCCGAGTCAGGCTGTTACAAATCCTAAAGGGGCTTTTGTAGCTGAGAGTTCTACTTCTTAGAACCCTCAATGTAACGAGGATGTGAAGGCTGTTACAGTTTTGAGAAGTGGGAAGCTTGTAGATAATAAAGTTGGGGATAAAGAGAGAGAAAAAGAAAAAGAACCTGAAAAAGAGGAAGAGTCAGAAGTTTCGAGGGATAATTTTCCTGCAGCTTTAGACGATCCATTGGCATCTCACATGCCAAAAGCCCCATTTCCATCTGCACTTTTAGCACGTGAGAGAAGAGCTAAGAAAGGGGCTAGCATGTCTGATATGTTAGAGATTTTCAAAAGTGTTCATATCAATCTACCTCTATTAGATGCCATCAAACAGATTCCTTCGTATGCAAAATTTTTGAAGGAAATGTGCACACAGCAACGTAAGGAGCGTGTTCATTTGTCCAAAACTATAACTCCTGTTCACATTGCTAGTGATGTGTGTCAATTCCAAGCTCCCATTAAAAGAAAAGATCCTGGAACGCCAACCATACCTTGCTTCTTAGGAAGTCATTATATTGATAGAGCGTTAGTTGATTTTGGTGCAAGCGTGAATATAATTCCATATTCAGTGTACGCCAAAATGGAGCTTGGAACACTTCAAACCACACCTACTATTCTTCAATTTGGAGATAGGTCCACTAAAGTGCCTAGAGGGATACTGCAGGATGTTCTAGTAAAGATAGATTCTTTTGTCTTTCCTACAGATTTTATCGTCTTAGATATGGAGACCGTTGATATTAATAGGCCTCAAATCCCTATAATAATAAGAAGACCTCTTTTGGCAACTACAAATGCAGTCCTTCACTGTAGGACTGGCATAATGAAGGTGTCGTTTGGAAACATGAAAACAAGGCTGCAAGTTTATAGTGCATCTAATCAACCTCATAACTTTGAGGATTGTTCTTTTGTTGATATCATAGATAAGGTGGTAGAGGAAGCTACACCTTATCTTCTGTCTAAGGACCCGTTAGAAACTTGCCTTAATTATTTTGGGTTCGAGGACCATAACTTAGAGCAATCATTCCTTGAGGTGAATCTTGTCTTAGATTCTACCTCCACCATAGGAAAAATACCTTGGAGATCTAGGGTCGACCCACTTCCGTCCAGTGCTAGTGTTCCATCCCCCACGTCTTTTGAGTCTCCACCGCAACTTGAGTTAAAGCCTTTGCCGGCTAATCTCAAGTATGCCTTTTTAGGTAATAGTGACACTTTGCCTGTTATAATTTCATCTACTCTGAATTTAGAACAGGAAGGTAAGCTGTTATCAGTTTTGAAAGAGCACAGATTAGCCATAGGATGGTCGGTTGCTGATTTAAAGGGTATAGACCCTTCAATCTGCCAGCACCGAATCCATCTTGAGGAAGGTGTAAATCCTTCAAGGGATGCCCAACGAAATTTGAACCCAAATATGAAAGAGGTCGTTAAAAAGGAAGTGTTAAAATTGTTGGATGCGTGTATCATTTACCCAATATCTGATAGTAAGTAGGTTTCCCCTACTCAATTGGTTCCTAAAAAGTCTGGGATTACAGTGATAGCTAATAAAGAGGGTATTCTAGTCCCCACGAGAGCTACCACTGGATGGAAAGTCTGTATAGACTATAGAAAGTTGAATGCCAAGACTAGGAAGGACCACTTCCCACTTCCTTACATTGGCCAAATTCTAGAGAGGTTATCGGGGCAGAGTTTTTATTGTTTCTTGGATGGCTATTCTGGGTATAACCAAATAGCGGTTTACCCTGAGGATCAAGAGAAGACTACATTTACCTGTCCATTTGGGACATTTGCATTTAGGCGTATGTCTTTCGGCCTATGCAATGCCCCTAGCACTTTCCAAAGATGCATGACATCTATTTTTTCTGACATGATAGGAGAATATTTGGAAGTATTTATGGATGACTTTTCAGTCTTCGGCCATTTTTTTGATGAGTGCCTTTCCAATCTCTCAAAAGTCCTTAAGAGATGTTGTGAGACTAATCTTGTTTTAAGATGGGAGAAGAGCCATTTTATGGTTCGTGAGGGCATTGTGCTTGGGCACATAGTTTCTAGTAGGGGGATAGAGGTTGACAATGCTAAGGTTGATTTAATTGCTAAATTACCTCCTCCCACTACTGTTAGACAAATCCGGTCCTTTCTTGGACATGCAGGATTTTACAGGCGTTTTATTAAAGACTTAGCAAAATAGCAAAACCATTGTGCAATCTGCTTGCTAAGGATGTGGATTTTAATTTTGATAACGCATGTTTAGAGTCCTTCAATAAGTTGCGTTTAATGTTGACTTCGACACCTATCATGCGAGCTCCTGATTGGTCACTTCCTTTCGAGCTTATGTGTGACGCCTCCGATTTTGCTGTGGGGGCAGTGTTAGGTCAGAGGGTAGATAAGGCCCCATATGTTATATACTATGCAAGTAAAACCTTAAATGAGGCTCAGTTAAATTACACTACGACTGAGAAAGAAATGCTTGCCGTAGTTTTTACACTTGACAAATTTCGATCCTATCTTTGGGGATCGAAGACCATTGTGTACTCAGATCACGCCGCTTTGCGGTATCTGCTCTCTAAAAAAGAGACGAAGCCTAAACTGATTAGGTGGATTCTCTTATTGCAAGAATTTGATTTTGAGATCAGGGATAAAAAAGGGTCTGAGAACGTCGTTGCAGACCACCTTTCCAGGATAGTAGTTGAAGAAGAGAGTGACCCCATGCCTATTAGGGATTCTTTCCCTGTTGAGCAGCTTTTTGCTGTCACTCATTCTACTTTACCTTGGTACGTTCATATCGTGAATTATCATGCCACAGGCCTTGTACCATCTATTTGGTCAAAACAGGAAAATGATCGGTTCTTTTCCCAAATAAAATTATATTATTGGGAAGACCCTCTTCTATTTAGGTACTGTGCTGATCAGGTTATCCGTAGGTGTATCCCGGAATGTGAGATGCAAGACGTTTCGAAGTTCTGCCACACTTTAGCATGTGGAGGACACTTTAGCGGGAAAAAGACTGCCTCTAAAGTCTTGCAGTGTGGGTTCTACTGGCCCACTCTATTAAAAGATGCATTGCACTTTTGCAAGTCTTGCCAAAATTGCCAGAAAATGGGTTCTATGTCTAGAAGGGATATGATGCCTCTTAATCCTATTCTAATCGTCGAAATTTTCGATGTATGGGGCATCGACTTCATGGGACCTTTTCCTATTTCGCATGGGTTTGAATATATCTTAGTGGCTGTGGATTATGTATCTAAATGGGTAGAAGCAGTAGCCACTAGGACTAATGACGACAAGGTGGTTTTGAAATTCCTCCAAGAGAACATTTTCTCTAGGTTTGGGTTTCCAAGGGCCATCATCAGTGATGAAGGGTCTCATTTTAATAATCGCCCCTTTGCAACTTTAGTAGCTAGGTTTTATAGTATTTTATTTCTGCGTTGTTTTATTTATTCATTCAAATTTTTTCGTATATGATGCCTTATTTTTCTTATTCTTTTGCACATATTATACCATTGGTTTGTATAGTTATTGATTGTATAGATTTTGATAAATAAATACGTTATAACTGTGAGTTTTTATTCATACATTTATATCATATCTATTTGTCTATTTTCGATACATTAAATATAACTTTACTGTGATTAGCCTGTATCCAACCCTTACACATGCATGAACTTGGTTTAATCTTCATATTTTTCAATTGGAGTATCTGCTGAAAACCCGTTTATAAAGTGAAAACTGGCGACAAATAATGCAAATTTTGAACCATTCGATCATTTTTGGGACTCAAATATTCACCAATTCAGTTCAGTTCTTGGTTATTGCTTATTCGTTATATCTTGCGTAAATGCTTAATTCGTGCGTATTTTAGAATGTAAATAACTTGCTAATCAGTCGAGAATATTGTGCAATTTTTGAAAAATGATTTAAGGCCCTTTTTCGAGTCCTTGTGCCTTGTATATTATTGCTAGAGTATAAGATCCCCCGTAGTACCCTAATTGAGCCTAACAGTTGGCAAATTTTTCGATAACTTAGCAGCCTTGGGTAACGTAGTGTCTTATGTACAGTAATTTGTATTAAGTTTGTTAGAATATTTTTAAAAAAAGATATAAAAAAAAAAATCCAAAATCCAAAATCGCTATCGATAGAGATGATGCAATCCGCGGGCAGCGCGAGGCAGAGATGAGGGCTGATGTTGAGATGAGAGATGATGCTCAGTCATGAGTTGGGTTGTTCTTTTTTTGAGTTTTGATATATTTTTGGTTAAAGTTTTGAGTTGTTTTGGGTTAGTATAGGGTTATAGGATGGTTTAGGGTAACAACTTTGAACATATATATCAACCATCTATTTTTGCTGTCTCAAACTTCTTTTGTTACAAACCAAATACATTACAATCCTATAAAAGTCCTTTTTGATTTCAAATTATATGCACTATTCTCTTGTGATTACTTGTTTATTTAAGTTTTAAATTATGTATGAACTGCACTTCTATGCATCTATAACTTCGTTGCTTCATCTTCCATTGGTTATTTTTAGAGCTTAATGTATGAGTATTACACTTGTATATATATCCAATTGGGACTCAGGGTTACTAACCTTTCGTAGCAAACATCTTTTGCGAGTGACCACCCGTGAGGACTTGAAGTGGAAGCTTATTTCGGGTTGATACTCGTATTCTTATTGCGTTTATTTTGATTCTATCAAGTTCACCTTCACTACACGTTGAACACTTGCTAATTACCTGTTAAAGATAGCATTTTCTGTGTTTAAAATTTTTAAATATGTTGTTGATATATCTGTAAATGAAACTCTTAATGTGTACATAGTGTTATTTTATCTTTGTTTTCTTTATCACATTATTCTTTTATTCTTTCATGTTTGTGGGTACCATTTTTCTGCAAACCCTCACGAGACTGCACTCGTCCGCTAGGGATAACCTAGCGGTTTAAAAGGCTTGTTGCATACGCTAAATGCAATCGCGTTTCCCTGCGAAAGTGCCCTTTTTAATTTATAGTTTCAGTTTTTCGTCTTTCAGAGTATAACTATTTGCTAAGAGACTAGCAAAACCTAAGTTGGGGAGTGTGATTGTATCACAATCATGCCTTCAAACTATGGTATTACTGTGCTCTCTTATATAAATAGTTGCATAATAATATCCTGTTTTATATAAATTTTGTATATCTTGATTAAATTCTCTTTCATAAGAAATTGTGCAGATTATATAAATGCGATGCCGTCACTCATGGAGTCGTGCTTATCGTCACCAGTGATAAAAGTTTCCTAAAGGTTCAGCGATAGGCGATGAAGTGCGAAAGGCTGCAGAAGAATTTCTGCATTTTCCAAGTAAAAGCCAACATGACTATCGATAGCCAAGTCTCGCTATCGATAGAAGTTCTATCGATAGCCAAACTTCGCTATCGATAGACATGAGGCGGCTGTGGGCTGTTCTATATATTTTGAGATATTTTAAGGGTATTTTGGTCATTTGTAATTTCAGCCTATAAATACAAGGCTCAATGTGACTTTAAGAGAGTTCAAGACTTCCGCTCTGAATCATTACTCTGTCAATTTTAATAGATTTCATCTTACAGTTCAATTCTGCTTTTTATTCTGTAATTTATTTTTCTGCAATTTTTCCTTTAATGCATGGCTCAATTCTCATTTGAGAATTGTTCTTTACTTATTCAGTCTTTAATTTCTGCACTTTAATTTCTGCAATTTTCCTTTTATTACATTACTCAATTCTCACTTGAGAATTGTTCTTTACTTTTACTGTCATTTTCTTTATTTACTTAAGCATTTTTCTTTATTTACTTACGCCATTTTCTTTATTTACTTAAGCCCTTTTTCTTTATTTACTTACGCCATTTTCTTTATTTCTTTCAGTCACTTTTTCTTTATTTCTTTCAGTCATTTACTTTCTGCTTTATTTTATTTTTCCATCCCGTAACCCCTTAGAGCTTGTAATGGATAAAGGATATTCTCCTCCATTGATGTGTAGCTAATACTCCAAGTTTGGGTGTGGATGAAGTTGGATTCTTTATGCATTTCTAGTTTATAAACATCCTTTTATTTGTATTATGTGATTGCATAGTTATGAAGGTTTACCGCACACTATTGCTAAATATAATATAATATAATTGTATATCTGTGATTGCAATTATATAATTATGCAATGGTACTTATTGGGATGAATAACAAACTAGCATGCTTTATCCCCATTTAAGGTGGATAGTGATATTCCATTCCTTGTCAAGGATAAACCTGCCGGTCCTGTTATTCATCATCTTTTTGGGGATTCCTTATTGTAGTTGGATGAACCACCATACATAATTACTATATCGTGGATTTTATAACTAAATTGCATATTTGATATTCAATGGACTTCTCACCCAAGTTCCGCTCATTCCATTAATTAATCGCGTTTTAATCAGCTTTATTAAAATCAGTATTTTCGCTTCAACCTAATTGAAGCTCTTTTTACCACCAAATTAATTTGACACTATTCTTTTACTTTAATTAAATCTAATAGTTTCTCATTTTAAATCTACATATTTTCCAGTGGTTCGACACCCATGCTCACCAATCGCAATTGAATTGAGATTAACAAACACGCGGTTTTATAAATATATTAATCTTGATCATTAACAAGGAATAATCTCCCTTGTTCTCTGACGATCAGTACTTTAATCTTTAGGGTTTGAGTTTTTTGCATTTTAATTTTTAAGATTTAAAATTTTAGGGTTTTGATTTTAGATTTATAATTTCTGAATTTTAGGGTTTTGATTTTAATCTTTGGTTTGTGCTACTAAGACTATTCTTTTTCTTTATGGGCATTTATCCTGATGGCTATGGTGATTTTCTTATAATAGGGCTCCCGAATTGGGATTTATGGAGCAAACTGCCCTCAGTGGATTGCGGCAATGGAGATCTGTCTGAACATTTTTTTTATTCCCCAGTTTCAAGCCTTTGATTGCTTTTCTGTTCGTAATGAGCGTTTGATAGATAATTGGTTTGAATTTGGTGTAGGTTTGCAATTCCCACAGTTTAGTTTGTGTGCCTCAATGCCTCTCTATGATTCTCTTGGTAAGATTCTTTCTGTGAAGGTTCCCTTTTTTAATGTTTAATTTTTATTAGTTTGTGTACCTCAGTGCCTCTCTACTAGTCATTTTAATGTTTAATGTTTAGTTTTGAATTTAATGTTTGTGTGCCTCAGTGCCTCTCTTTAATTTTTATAATAGATCATGCAGAGGTTGATTTTGTCTTCGTCCAAAATAAGAAAGTAAAAGAAGTGAGAATCAAGAAGCTTGATTTTCATTTAGATTGCATAATTTGCTGATTTAAATTTCATATTTTGATTCAAAGGCCAAATTTGGTTATGATTCGAGGTATGTGGCTTAATTATTATGTATTTCTGTTTTTATTTACCTAATTAGTGTAGTAAATTAGCTATTGATATTTGATATATTAATTTGTAGTGGTGGTAGGAGGTTGAGGGTGAGCCAATTGAAAACCATCTTTGTGATTGATTGTTGTAGTATGGTTTTAGGAGGTTGGGGAAGAGCCAATTGTAAACCTTTTTTTTGTGATTGAAATTGATTGATTGTTATAGTATGGTTTTAGGAGGTTGGGGGTGAGCCAATTGAAAACCCTTTTTTGTGATTGAAATTGATTGATTGTTATAGTATGGTTTTAGGAGGTTGGGGGTGAGCCAATTGAAAACCCTCATTGTTTGATATATTTTTTTGTAAGAGTTTATTTTTTAAAAATAAAAAAATTAATGTCACCTTTTAAAAATTATACGAACTAATTCTCGTTTAATGATTACTTTCTTAGGTTGATAATATAATGGCACATCAAAAAGGAAATAAAAGAAAAAATCTTCTTTCTTTCTTTAAACCAAGACATATCAAAACAACAAAGTACACCATCTCCTTCTAAAGTTGATACTCCACCTTCCAATGAGGATGAGCCTCATTCTAAATCTCAAAGAGTGTAATGTGAGCATGAGCCGCCTTCTAAATCTCCACTTCCCAATGAACATGAACCCCTTTTTATTAAACGGAATCTAAGGAAACGTGCACCGATATGGAAATATCCTGTTAATAAGAAAGATGAGCTTAGACGAGAATATATCAACAAAGGGCCATATCAACCTTGTCTTCAAATGTATCAATCGACCCAATCGGGAAAACAATATCGTCGGTTTCAATACTTTTGGTTTAAACAATTTTCTTGGTTAGAGTATTCGCCTAAAAAGGATGCAGTGTTTTGTTTTCCATGTTTTCTTTTTAAAGACAAATTGTCCAACCGAAAAGTCTTTACTAATGAAGGGTTTAGAAATTGGAAAAGAGTTAATGATGGTGATAAATGTTACTTCATGAAACACGTAGGAGGTCTCACTTCAACACATAATGTTGTCCCAAATATATAACCCTAGAGGGGGTGAATAGGGTTTATGGCAAACTTTTGCAAATAATTACCAAATAAAATTATGGTTCAATTACTAAGTAATGTAAGCAAATATATATGAACAAGTAATTTAAATGAGAGAAGGGATAGAGAAATTAAACACAACGATTTAACAAGGTTCGGACTCCGCCTACTCCTCGCCTTGTGTCTCAGCCCAAGGATTCCCAACAATCCACTAAGGATTAACTCTTTCAAGGTGGAGAAACCTTTACACGATCTTCTTTATCCCAGGTGGAAGATCCTCACCTCAGTTCACAAAGAATTTCAACAATGGTTCACAAAGAACCCACTAGTGCTCACAAAGAACACTTCTTCAAGCTTCACAAAGAACGTTTGGCCAATGCTCACAAAGAGCAACTCTCCAATGCTTACCAAGAGCACTCACAAGATTTACAAAGAGATGAGATTTAGATACAACAAGAAAACTCCTCAATGAGTAGATGAAATACAAATTAGAGCTCACACTAATATCTCTCAAAATAGATGAACTAGATTGGCTTCAAGAGAGTATGATGATTTTGACTAAAATTACACAAGAATGATGTATACTATGTTGGCTTGATTTTGTGTATGATCATTAGCTCATTCAAGACTCATATGATGAGTATTAATAGCCCCAATAATGAATATGGCCGTTTGGAGACAAAATAGAGCCGTTAAAAACTAGCTGTTATGAACTGTTAGGTCGATTAGTCAACTAGGCACATGTGTCAGTCGACTAGAAGGTTTAAAATACATTTGAAAAACTTTCCGGGCACGATTAGTCGACTAGACAAAGAGGATTAGTCGACTAATAAGGTGTTTAGTCGATTAGGACAAAGTGTTAGTCGACTAAGAGCTTATTTTTCCAAAAAACAGCTACTGGCCTGCTATTAGTCGACTATACATGGGTGCTTAGTCAACTAATGACCAAATTTTCTTGAGCTGAAAGTTACATATTCAAAAACTAGACTTCTCAAGCTTTCTGTGGACACCAAGATCATCGAAAATGGAGTTCGGATGAGGGAGATATGCCCATTTTAAGTTGGAAGTTTTCGTCAGCAAAAAAATCAGCATTTTATAAAACATTTTGTCTTTTGAGTCCATAAAGCCCATTATGAGTTTGAATCAATTTTGTGACCAAAATGTGATTTTCCAAGTTAAAACCTATGGTCTTTAAGTCATAGTCAATTGAACCAATTAATTCATCCTAAAGAGAGATTTACAATAAAGATTCCTAAGTATTCACACACAAGAATAAAAGCAAGATCTTCATAAATGAATCTTGAAGTCTTGTGCTTGGCTTGTGCTAGGCTTGCTTGGCTTTATCAATGGATTGCATCAATACAATGGCTCTCTTCATGATCCTTAGTGAATATACAACATATTCATATTCACAAAATGTTCATTGTAGTGCATGAGCTTCATGATGGCTTGACTCTATGAATCCTGTTTTCACATGATATATGCTAGATGGCAACTATAAGAACCACATGATTAAATTCAAATAACCATAGCATAAGTATAACATTTAATAATATATCCATTTGATAATGTCAAGGGGTTCAATCAAATAATGACAACCAAATATTCAACAAGGTTATCCAAATAATTACTCAACAAAGTTTGACATTTAACAAGAGTTTATAACAAAGTATTCATATGCACAATTGAATAAACAAATGAATCAATTAATGATTTGTGGCTCCCCCTAACAATATGCATATAAAGATACTAAAGATTATCATATTAAGCATATGCATATTTTATGTAAAACAAATTCATGATGCAAGAATAAGTCCATGAGACAAAGATACAAACATCATCATGAATTTTACCACAATTCATGCTAGCAAATATACACAATATGCAAATCAAATAGAATCAAAATACAATGATTGTTATCATCAACATCAGTAAGGGTGGAAGCCATAAGGCTAACACATAATAATACTGTGATTTCTTTGGCTGGTTTGAAGGATGTTGTTAGCCCTAAGGTCAATTGCATTAACCACATTTTGATGATCAACAAACATTACTTTAGTTACTAACAAATGGTTAAGTGTTTTTGTCTCCATAGTATCAAAGTCATATCTTGTTGGAGCTCATCAACACATTCAAAGCTTCCCAATTATGCAAATATGCAAAGTTATTGAATCATGAAGCTTGTGGAGGACATCTTGAAGTCATTCCTTGAAGAACTTTAAAGACAAGATGTTTAGGAACCCTTTGTAAGGCAACTCATTTGATTAAACTTGCATAGCTCAAGCCAAAAGTTTTTCTCATGTTGCATTGGCATTCATTAACTTAGAAAACTTGTAAAAATGCTCTTGAATGCTTAAGTTAACTACCTTAGATGATTTGAGTTGAATTAAACTTAAAAATTTCAAGTTTTTAGCTTATGAGTATGCTTAATTGACTAAGCAATTTAGTCTAGTCGACTAATCATGGTCCAGAAGCTAGAATTTTGAAAATTCTAAGTTTAGTCGACTAATCACATATAGTTGTTGACTAATGAGACCTTTAGCCGACTAATCATATTAGTCTAGTCGACTAAAGATAGTCCAGTAGCTTTGTTTGGAAATGCAGAAGAGCTAGTCGACTAAACACCCTTGCCTAGTTGACTAACTGTGCTCGGAAATTTTTGTAAACCAATTTTGACTTGTCTAGTTGACTAACCCAAGTGGCCTAGTCGACTAATCGTGCCTGGAAACAAAAATTGTTTGAAATCTTAACTGACTAGTCAACTAATCCCTTTTGCTTAGTCGACTAATGCACCTGCAAATACAAAATGGCTCTTTCTATTTTGGGCATTTTGAGCATTTATTGAAGCCTGCTTTTCTCCTCTCATCCAATGGCATTGAAGCATTTTTCAAACGGCCATTTCAGACCATGAAGGCTATATAAAGAGGTTTGTTCCTCATTTATTATTATCAATCCAACAATAGTTATTATCATTCATTATAAGCATTCATTGTTCAAAGCATTCTCTACCAAACTCTTGAGCTATACTTGTTAATCATTTGAGAAGCCATTAGTTGTGTTCTATACTTGTGTGAATCAGCTTATTGAAGCATTTATTGTACACACCAACTTTGTGAGATTGTATTGAGTGTTCTTTGTAAGCACTTGGGGTGTTCTTTGTGAGCACATTTGGTGGTTCTTTGTGAGCCATTGTTGAAGTTCTTTGTGAGCTTAGGTGAGAGTCTTCCACTTGGTATAAAGAAGACTGTGTAAAGGTTTCTCCACCTTCAAGGAGCTAATCCTTAGTGGATTGTGGGAATTCTTGAGCTGGGTGCTTAAAGTGAGGAGTAGGCGGAGTCCGAACCTCGTTAAATCGTTGTGTTTGATCTCTCTATCTCTTCTCTCATTTCAGTTACTTGTTTATTTATTTGTTTCCATTGCTTGGTAATTGAACACTAATTTTAATTGGTAATTATTTGCAAAAGTTTGCCATAAACCCTATTCACCCCCTTTAGGGTTATATATTTGGGACAACAGATGTTACTCATCATATTGACAAAGTCCTCAATGTACAAACTTCAGAAGAAATTCAAAAGAATAGGTTAAGACTTACAACAATAATTGAGAGTATTCGGTGGTGTATTTTTCAGGGATGTGCTTTAAGAGGTCATGATGAATTTGAGAATTCAAGAAATTGTGGGAATTTCATTGAATTGATAAAGCTTATGGGAAGGTTGAGAGTTGATATTGGTAGTGTTGTCCTTGAAAAAGCTCCAAAAAATGCAAAGTACACCTCACTAATGATTCAAAAGGAGATAATACATATTTTTGCCAACAAAGTGAGAAATAAAATTCGTGAGGAGGTTAGAGATGCCAAATTTTCTATCCTAGTTGATGAGGTGAAAGATGAATTTGATAAAGAGCAAATGGCAATTGTCTTGAGATTTGTTGATGTTCATGGTTTTTTATGAGAGCGTTTTTTTGATATTGTACATGTTTCAGATAGCACCGCAGCAACACTTAAAAAAGAGATATCTGATGTCCTTTTTTGTTTTAACCTGCAAATTGCAAATATTCGAGGTCAAGGGTACGATGGTGCAAGTAATATGCGAGGTGCAAGGAATGGATTACAAGTTCTATTTCTTAGGGATTGTCCATGCCATATGCATATTACATACATTGCTTTGCCCACCGACTACAACTAGCATTAGTTGCAGCTGCTCAAGATGAGTTTACTGTTTGGGAATTCTTTTCAAAGTTAACCTGTATTGTCAATCTTGTTAGTGCTTCTTCTAAACGTCATTATGAGTTGCAATCTGCTCAAGCTATTGAAATTGCTCAAATGGTAGCTACTAGTGAACGTGTGACTGGTAGAGGGGCTAACCCTGGCACTTTGCAGCGAGCTGGCACTACCCGTTGGAGTTCTCATTTTGATTCTATTAATAGTTTGATAGATATGTATGGTGTTGCTTGAACTTGAAATATGATGTGTGCGCAATAGAATCCCAAGCGTAGGAATCCACCGGTCGTCAAGCAATAATTTCTAGGAGTCCCTAGGTCATTTCCACAGGGAGTGGAATAGGTTCTACTTGATTCTTAGGTCTTGCTACCCAATAAATGCAAAAAAAAATGTAAAACATGGGGGTTTGTTTGTTGTGAAAGATTTGTGCCAAATTAATGGCAATTTAAGAATGAAAACTTGATGAATGAAGGGGATGGGTCCTATGGGTTCATTCTTACCAAGCCTTTGATAAATGAGCTCTCAAACAAAACTCAACCAAGATTCCATTTACTCTATGGTCTTGGTTGGAGGATTTGACAATAAAGGCTTAAATAAAGTGAAATAAATGATAGAATAAAGTTCAAAACTCTCTTGGGCATTTTCACAAATAAGTAATTTGCATATGTGCTCACAAACCAAACACAACAAGCTTAACTAGTTATAAAATGGTCATGAATATGAAATTACAAGGATTCAAAAGATGAGAGAGTGTTTAAACTTCATTCTATTGATATTTGAAAGCTTTTGAGATGAGAGAACATCATTTACCTAGGGCTTGGATAAGAAATCCACCATAGAACCCACCTTTGGGTCATTAGCTAGCCATAAATAGGAGTAAATGCACAAAGAAGGACAATAAATGCATAAAATCTGAAATAAAAGCTTCTATATTACTAAAAAGATGAAAATACAAAGTCTTCAAGCTAAAAGTAGGATGGAACAACCAAATCTATGGATTACAAGAGAAATAAAGCAAGAACTAACTAAATCTAACATAAACTAAGTGATTAAACTAAGTATTAACTAATCTAGAGAGAAATCTAAGAGAGAAATTAAAAGCCCTAAAAATCTATGGAGAAAACCTAAGAGAAGAAGAAACTAAGAGAGAGAAACCTAAAAGTGTGTAACTTCCCCACCCCCCCACGGCTGCTGGGTAAAAACCCACATTCTTTGCTTTAGGTTAACATAAAGTTGGAAGGAATTACAAGTTTGCCACCAAAAAGTGAAAAATAAAAGTCTGCTGCGCGGGTCCTCTACTACCGGTAGTAAGTTCACTACCGGTTGAAAAGCTCACTGGTTCCCTGCTTGAATTTCCTCGTAATTCCTATTACTTGTAGTAGATTTTTACTACCGGTAGTGAGGAACACTTTGCCAAAATGCTTCGTTTTGCTTCCAAACTTCACCAAACTCAATCCAAGCATGCTCTAATACTTTGCAACAAAAAGGATCGCCGAAAAGAGGGTCTTCAACCCACTCTTTGACAACAAAAACCTATAAAACATTAAAAAGTGAACTTTAAGTCAAATGCATCAAAATTATGATATTTGAATTAGAATGTATGACAAAATGGGGATAAAAGCACTGCTAAAAATGTGATTTATGAGGCTAATCACACCCCCAAACTTGAATTTTGCTAGTCCCTAGCAAAAAGATATATTAGAGACTAGAAAAACCTTCCTGACACAAGCTATAGTCATTCAAACATCATATGCTCCCAAGATTGATTATTCCTAAGTAATGCAGACCTTTGAACAAGTTTACTCAAAATAAGCTTATGCTCAGACAAAGATATTCACCAATCGTTAATGCAAGCATTACCAAAAAGTTAACCTATCATGAGAGCACTCAGATACAAGTACATAATTGAAGGAATGGAACTAAGGACAAACACAAAAACAGAGATTTTACGAATATCCTACATAAGAAAATATTCAAGTTCAAATAACTTAAAATGTGAGAGGAGAAATCACAAAAACACATTAACATATGCACAGTAATACCAAATGCTCAGTCTTGAACTCAAACACAGTTTAAATCAAAAAGGTCTTTAATAAGGTTGTAATGACACTGGGTTACAAGAGATTGGGACCAAAATGCGGTGGTTTTCAGTGAGGTTAAGGTTTTCTACCCAAAAAGAACCACCACAACCACAAAAACCCTACTCTACCATTAGAGATCATCACAACAAAAATAAGCTAGAAATGGACCTAAGTAAACCAAAATAAGTCCCCAACTGTCAACACAAAAGTTTCAATTCCAAAACAAAACAATTTCATACATCAGCCACCATTCAATACTTTCCCACCACTGATACCTTAAACAATCCCCTGAACAGTGCCTTCATCTTTTACCAATGATAAGCAAGCATAAAAATCCTTGGCCAGAGCTAGCTTGTAACCCTCGACTTCTGAAAACATGTGCTTCAAGCCTGGACTTGCAATGGTATTGACAACCACATTTGCCACCAGATTTTTGCTATCCACCATACGCTCACATGAAGCAGTCCGTTTGTCAATTGATTCCTCCCAGGTGAGTTTCACATTTTTTTTTTCTGGGCCCAATGTAGGACCTGTCTTCATCCTCGACTGAAGGTTCAATGGCCTCTACCTTTTTCTATTTGGTTTTGCTTTTTCCAGCGGCCTTTTGTGAGGGGCTAGCAGTAGCCTTCCTCTTCTTAACCATTTTCGTGCGAGCCATGGCAATTAGAGCAACCAGCAGTACACAACAAAATCAATCCCAAAATCAGAAGAAATTCAACTCCCAACTCTGCAAACCAAACAGCCTCAATCCAAACTAATCACACAACACTGTAGCAAAATGCCCCAAAACAACCAGTGAAAAATCCAGCAAACAAAACCCAAAATCCCAGCAGCAGCTAAAACACAACGCCTAACATCCAGGCTCCAACCCAACATTTACCAACAATTTAGTGTAACCAACCCCACAGCAGCAACTTCTCAACCAATAAGATTAACCCAAACTCAGCAAATAAATCTCTATTCCTCAGCAGAAACACCAAGCCTAATATCCAGGCTCAATCCATACCCAAAAGCGAACAACACAACCCAATTATAGCAAATGGCAAAAACTTTTTCCCAACAGAGCTTCACAAAAACAAAATCACATTCCAGAATAAACACACAAAATGAGGGATTTATGGTGCTTTACGGGGTTTGTAGGAGATGAGGAGAGTGAGTAGCAGTGGCGGCCAAGACGAACCGCAGGAAGAGATGCACAGCAGCGGCGAGAGCTTGGGCTTGTTAGAGAAAAGATCGAAGAGCAAAAGGGAGGGGGATGATGCGCTGGCGGTGCTTGGTGGCGGCGAGATGGTGGCGCGGTGGAAGTGCAGCGGGATGGTGCGATGATGGGTGAAGCGCGAGGGTGCGTGAGATGGAGGATGGAGAAGATGGCTTTATGGGATGGCTTGTCTGAGAAGTTTGGAGGTGTGTTTTTCGGGGCAGAGAGTAAAAAGAGAAGAAAAGGGGGGGTGAGATGGGTTAAAGTGATTTTGACTTTTCAAAATTACTTTTTTGAATTTTGAATTTTTTTTTTTTTTTTTTTATAAGTCTAATCACATCATCACCTTTTTAAAGAGTCTTCACATCATCACTTTTTAAAAGTCTACACATCATCACTTTTTATGATGGTAGACTTAAATTTTCTAGTACTTTTTGTACTTTTTGCTTTTTTTTCTTCTATTTTTTTTTTTTTTTTTTGCAATAAATGAATCAATGGAAGTGAGAGGCTGACTTGGATTTGACTTACAAGAGGAGAGAGAATCGGGTTCACTTAAGTAACTTGGCTTGCTGCTACTAAAAACAATCACGGGGCTTGTTACTACCGGTAGTAGAGCTTACTACCGGTTCATAAGCTCACTGCCTCTGCTTCTTTTCTTCCTTCAAAAATCAACACCCAAAAATGACAAACTTCTTCAACCAAGCACAAACACAGCCCAGCCATTTACCAAACCGCAAAATGATGCTTGATTCAACTCCAAGCATTTAGATCTCATATCACAACACAAAAAATGGCTACCAAGAGCCCATTTTCCAGCATTTCCACCACACAAACAAATCCCCAAACATAGAGATGCATTCAGCTTCTTCAAAAACAACCCATACACAAACTCTTCAGGCTTCCTAAGCTTTACCAACATCATATGGAAACAAGGCTCAAAGGGGGAATAAATGGTGACCAATATTTGAGAAATTAGGCTCAAAACACCAAGGGGGCCTTGAATCATATTCAAACATGTGCGAAGTGTTCCAAATTGAGCAAATGAGTTTCAAATGCTTATGAAATGCATTATTGAGGCAAAAAGAGCAGAAAAGTACAAAATAATCACAAATCACGAGAAAAACACATGGAAACATGGGAAAATGCATATACAATACATGAACAATGGGGTTTACATGAAAATGACATTTGAAGCTACACATGTGCATCAAATTGGCAAGTTAACCATAAGGTATTAACTACATTAACATAGTGAGCAGGGATTGAACCACTGAGCAGCTTGAACGAACAAAAGCAAATTAAGAGCAAAATTTATCACTCAAAACAATGCATAACTATGAATTTCTCAATCTAGGGGAGCATAAAAACACTAAATGACCACAACTAAGTGTAAAAGCTCACAAAATGAATCATCAATATGCAAAAATTGCTTAAAAAAAATTAAAAACTACTCCCTTTTGTGATTGTTTGAACATTTTACACAAAGTGTATGCCTCTTCCCCCAAACTTAAACTTTGCATTGTCCTCAATGCATTGAACGATATAGCAAAAGGGACAAGATGGCTGAGAAAGGGCTCCAAAAGCACTTGTGTGGACTTGAAACACATCACTATCCTGCAAAAGGGGTTAGTCTATCCACAAGATAACATGGAAAATGAAAATACTGAAAAGTACAAGACAATAATGAAAACAAACAAAATAAACATCCACTATATACAACCTATTAGGAAAAGATCCTATCCACCAGAATCAAAAACTGTTCGGATATGCTCCCTCTTCTCCAACCACTCCTCAATTAAGTTCCCAAGTGTAGAGGACTCAGTCAAGAAGTTGGGAGCAACTTCCTCCACCTCAACCTTATGTATACCCTTTGTAATCCTTTAGAAATTTTCATTTTCGCCTGAGGTGGCAAATTTTAAAATGTAGGGCATTTGAATCTTTTCAAGTTCAGGTGGTTTGGATGTTAGGGACAAAAGCTCTTCTTCAAGAGAGGGAGGGGATAACTTCTCAAACCTAGGTGGCACCCACTCTTTTTCTTCCAAAACAACATTCACCTCCAAAATAGCAGAATTAATGTTTGAGTCATGAGGCATATCACCATCACTAGGATTCACATTTAACTCATTAGGAGAGTCTTTCAAAGAAAAATTTTCAAACTTTTCACTCCTTAGTATGGGGATTGCCTTGACTTCCTCTTGATGATTATTAATGTCATTAAAAACTTCCTCACTTTGTTGACCATGAAAAATTGTTTCGGGTTGTGAAGGAAAGTTATCCTCTTGTTGAAACACAACCAATAAATCGGTCAACTCATTAAGTTCATTTCTAATATCATTAATAGCTTGGGCATTAGCCTTTTCGCTTTCTAAAAGTTTTTCCAAAACATCATCCAAGCTCACTTGAGGTGATTCTTGAGGTGGTTGGTAAAATGATTGACCCATTGGATAGGGTGGTGGGGCATAACCTTGGTTTGGGTTTGAGTCAAACCCTTGGTATCCTTGACCGTCAAAATAGGAAGAATGACCACCATACTCATAATTTGGTTGGTCAAGAGAGGAATAGTAACTCGTGGCTCTTGAGGATTAACCTCGTAACCATTGCTCCAATCAAAATTAGGGTGATCTTGCCACCCATGATTATATGTGTTGGAATGTGGAGAATTGTAAGAGTTCTCTTGTTGATTAAGAGCACTAGATTGCTCAAGGAAGACTCTCCTATACATGGGGAGATTAGGGCAAACATTAATGGAATGCCCATATGTCTCACAAATGGCACAAGCCTCCTCAACTTTGGGACACAACCTTGACATTCTCAAATTTTGGATTATACGATCCTTTAATGTCATTATTTGTGGAGGGTTGTTAGGTCCCAATGCACTACAGAAATGTGCATTCCTGTCCTCTCTTTCTCCCAAATATGAGTATTGGTCATAACCCCTTTGCATTGAGGTTAGGTCTTGGATAAACCTTTTTTTTTTTTTTTTTTTTTTGCATAAATTAAAAGAGGGAAAAGAACTTACCGGATTTGCAATGTAATTGCAAATTAACACTAGCTCTCTTCGAATCAAATTAGAACGCTCGCCACTCCCCGGCAACGGCGCCAATTGCTTGAACTTGAAATATGATGTGTGCGCAATAGAATCCCAAGCGT